>CAUYQV010168920.1:0-32869 GCA_963574575.1 Galagoides demidoff
AACTATAACTGAGAAAATGACATGAAGGCTGTGTTGATCAGTTTGATGGAAGTATTTCGGATTGCATGTGAAAACCCCACACTGTACCCCAGAAGGGCATTAATGTACATAGTTACCATTCAATAAAATTTAAAAAAAAAAGTTACAGATTTTACAGAAAGATATTCCTGGTTTGGACAAACATTCAGTGACCACTATGTGACCTTGGACAAATTATAGCTTCTCTCTTAGCTGTATTTTCTTGACACAAAAGCGGTGATGGTATGGGGAAAAAAGCCAGTCCCAGTCCTTCTGCAAAGTTTGAAACTGTTTAATGGTAAGAACTATCAAAGAGCTATATCTTATTTTGATCGTTTGCCAAACCTGCTTTTCAGAAAACCAAAGGGAAAAGTTGAAAACAGCTTGCCAGTAAGGCAAAGAGCTTTGGACTGGCAGACAAGAAATTTTAGTTGCAGTGGCCCTAGCTGGGTGACCTCAGGGAAATCCTTCTTCACTAATCAGGACCTCACTTTCCACTTCCCCAAAAGGAAGTGGAGGGACCAGAGATACTAAGTCCTTACAGTTATTTTTTTTTCCACTGCATATCAGTGATGGTCTAATTCAAACTTTAGACAAAGAACAAGAACCAAGAAGTGAGCAGAAACACCCACCCCCATGTCAAGGTCAGAAGACCACAACGTAGACCATCCCTACGGGGATGGACAGGACATCAAACGTTTAGAGGTCACACCCACAACAAAGCCCTCCCAAAGCCACTATCTAGCCCAGGGCAGAGCCCCCTTCTGCTCAAGACGACTTCCACTTGTACTTCCTCTGCACCACTTACCATCTTGTGCGTCTGTCTGCCCTCCTAGTTCATGGTCTCTGGGAGGGTATGGCGCATATGTGTTAGTAGTTTCGTTACCACATACAGCTTGGGGCTCAATCAATATTTCATTATGAATGAGTGAATGAGTGAATGAATGAATGAAAACTTAGAAGAATCAAAAATGTTATTAAAGCCCAAGAAAAGAGAATTTTATACACACAGCATTTGCCTGATTGTTTCATTCCTGAGTGTGTACCTGTTGTTCTGTTAGAATAGTGGAAGTTGCAATGTTCAAACTATTTTAGTTTTGAGTTTTCCTGTCTCATAGTTAGTGAGCTGTGAGAAGGAGGAAATAGGCACCCACTTCTGCTCCGTCCTCATCTCCCTTTACCCAGGTCCTGAGTTATCTAACTACAGGCTGATTCTGCCATCTTGCTTGCTGATATTTTCACCTTTAGGCTTTTATAATGACGAACATTGATCTTACCATTTAGGAAAGTGTTTTGCACATCACATCACCTAAAAAGCCTTGTTAATGACTGCTCATCTGTGTAAATCACAAACTACTTCCCATCAGTGGGAGGAATTGTCCTAGCGTATTTGGTGACAGCTGCTTAACTATAGGTGATTCAATATCAAATACCAAAATAAATTCGCTTTTAAAAAACCAAATTGTGTATAGATAGATAAATTCTGGTGACTACATAATGCCTAATAAAGAGCAATAAATTAGTAGATGATATCTATTAATAGTTTTATCTCCAATATGTCACTCATTTTAATGCACCTATGTGTACTATTATCAACTAACATGTCTTGGAAGTAGTCACAAAGGTAATTAGCCTTGGGAACCAAACAGTAAATCTGAACAAAACTATACTTGTTTACCCAGCAATTTGGGATGTGAAACAGTTAATAATGAAGACAATTTGAGGGCTTAATAATTACTTTTAAAAAATAAACTTTCTAAAAATAAACCCGATCATCTTGCACATATTAATTCAATTAATTCTCAACGGCTTATGAAATAGGCATTATTGTTCTCATTCTAACGATGAGGAAACTGATACACAAAGAGGATAATTTTTCTCTTCAAGTCACATAGCTAGGAGTTGTGGAAATACTAGCAATAGGCATTAACTGATACTTGTTGAAAAAGTGGGTTTCCATTGGCAGCACTGCCTCCTCCTGCACATCGCCCCATGTACACCTGTGCTCCCCTGGGCAGGCTCCCCTCTTCCCACCATATTCCTATGGCACATGGCCTTCCCACACTCAGATCAAAACCCACTCAATATTACTAATTTGTATAGAAAGCATTCTATAGGGACCTAGCCCAGGGTATTTTCATTCTTAAGGAAAAGCCCTTGGACATACCAGTTTAGTGTTGAATATTAACAAAAAAGGCAGGAAAGAGTGTCCGTTATTGGGCATAGAAGAGTGAAATTTCTAAGGCTTCTGAATTCATATCTCTATCTGGCCTTTTTTTGCCGTGACATTCACTTGAATTAGCATCCCAGCTACCACTGTGTCACATCACATAGTAGGGGAAACACTATTACAGTCAAAGACAAAACCTGTTATTGAGAGAGCATTAAAACAATGACAAGCGTTATTGTTCATGTGTCTGGTCTATCAGCAGATGCCTCTGTCTAGTCCAAGTGGTCCATGAGGACAGAGCACTGGAGAGAATACACAAGTAACAAGAGCTCCTGCTCGTGGGGTAAACACTCAACACAGACTCCAGACCCTGTATTTTTCTCAAAACAACTCTAATCCCAGAAGAGTTTTGCATTTTTCTTTTTTGAGACAGAGTCTCACTTTGTCACTGTTGATAGAGTGCCATGGAGTCATTGCTCACAGCAACCTCAAACTCTTAGGCTCAAATGATTCTCTCGCCTCAGCTTCCCAAGTAGCTGGGACTACAGGTAGCTGCCAAAATGTCAGGCTATTTTTTAGAGACGGAATCTCATTCTGACTCAGGCTGGTCTTGAACTCCTCCTGAGCTCAGGCAATCCACCTACCTTGACCTCCCAGAGTGCTAGGATTATGGGTATGAGCTGCTGTGCCCAGCCTTTCACCTCCTTTCTTGATTTAAATGTGTTTTTCTTTCACGTGGCTAGTATATGTTCATCTACTAGTTTCATATTAGTATTGGAAAGAAGTATGGAAAATCCTCAATAGCTAAAAATAGACCTTCTATTTGATCCACAATCCCAGGAGAAAAAAAAATCATTTTACCACAAGGATATTTGCACTAGAATGTTTATTACAACTCAATTCACAATTGCAATGATGTGGAACTAACTCAAGTGCCTATTAACCCATGAATGGATAAATAAATTGTGGTTTATATATACCAAGGAGTATTATTCATCAGAAAGAAAGAGACTTTACATCTTCTGTATGTATCGGGATGGATTTAGAGAACATCCTCCCAAATAAAGTATCACAAGTATGGAAAAGCAAGTATCGAATGCAGCTCCAAAGAGTTTAATTAATTTTCCTAAGAACTCACAGCTAGTCATAAGAGGCATTTAGACAGAATTCTAACTGTAATAGCTATAGAAACCAAGGCTACTTCTATCTTTGTCCAACAAAGTCCCATACCTTGATACATACCAAGTAAAAATCATCCTGGTGAATTAAAATGGCACGTTTAGTACAACTCAGACATATTTAATCAGTTACATAATATTTTGCAGCTCTATTTGGGTCTGAAAACCTTTCATGTGCTGGCACCAAGTACATTATTTGTTCTGTTTCACGTAGGTAGTGTTTTCAAAGCCTTTTGGAATTTGTGACATTCGTTAGAAACTGATTTGATTATGGGAAATATAGTTAATTGGCTTTTGCATTTGAATTAATTGCCTAAATGTACAAAGAATTTTAAGAAGGATTGTGCTTACAATGGATGCCACAGGGAGCATTACAATCCTTAATGGAAATAGTGGTATTGTAATTCTGAGGAGGTTTTCTTTCCTTCAGAACCTTTGGATCTGCAAGCCTGTGACAAATTCCACTTCTTCGCATGGCTCTCAGCCAGGTAAAGCTGCATCACGAGTTCTGTGGCATGGATCTTTCTATAGATTCATTCATTGCAATCATTAGTAGAAACAAGTGAAATAGCTATGAAGTAACAGATGCTTGTGTTATCTGTCCTTAAGCAGATAGCACTGTAGCTACAACTCTCTTTGAACGAACTGTGGCATCATGCTCTAATCACAGTTTATGCAAACACAGTACAGTTGGAGACTGCGCCTCAAGAAATTTTCATACAAATTAATTCATTCAGTTCTCAAGAAGAACTCATGAAACTTAAACATAGAAGGAATTATAATATTCATTTGGTGGATGGAGAAACTTGAGTTTCGAGGGCTGAATAACTTGCTTATGACCACAAAACCAGTAAACAGTGAAACTAATATACTTATGGCATGACAGGTTGTGGACACAGTTTGAACTATCCGTGCATCCCCCAGAAAGAGGATGATTTGTACCATTTTGTTTAATTTTTGGTCAAAACTTTGAAAACACTATGTGTGCTAATACTGACGCTCAAGTGTGAGTCAGTTACTGGTGAGCAGACCTAGCTAATGCCCTATAACTGCATCTCAACTGAATTTTTTATTTATTATTACTTACCACTAGTTCTTAGTATCTGAGTCAATCATATACATACTCTAGGTTATTCATTTATTCTTTAAATACCTACTAAGTGCTGTCACAATGTAATGCCAGAATAGGAGACACAGTGGTGAACAATACTCTCTATCATGAATTCAAGAAGCTGACAGCTAAGAAGCAGCCAGGAAGAAAGAAATTATTGTCTTATTTAATGAAAACAAAAACAGATGATTTTTTAGGAAGCAGAGTATCAGTCAAGAAATTTCTCCTTTGGAAAGCTGGGACATTAAGAACAGGCATTGCACAGTTCAAAGAAAGACAGACAAATAAATAACATTTATTAGGATGACAATTAAAAGAGATGATTTTTAGGGAGTGGTGAAATCAAAGCTATGAATTGGCCAGGAAATTTCTCACTAGAAAAACTGAGACATTAAAAATAAATAGAAATTGCATGGTTTGAAGGAAAAAGGACAAAATAAATAATATTTATTTTATTTTTGGTTTTACTTTACTGCGTTTTCTGAAAGAAGATATATTGCATCATAAAACTGTTTATAAATTTAGGGATTTGTTATAGTCTCAGGATGTGTACTATTGTGAATGTCAAGGGTGTATTCTATCCTGAGCTTTCTTCTACCTACCTAATTGGGTTGGTTAGAACATAATGCACTTACAAAGTCATGGCTTTCGCTGTGTTCTTAAATGATGATGTTTTTTCCTGTCCCAAGCATGCAATCTGTGGTCATAATTCTGTTATGAGAAAGATTACCTAGAAGAATGTGAACAGAGTGATGAAATTTCCTGGCTAGTGCTAGAAGAAAATTGTTTGAAATACAGATGCCACTGACACCATACACTTTCCTGTTGACCTTAAAGACATTAGCTTATTACACAGTTTATATACACACTATGAAACACAGTCAGAGTCTTATATTTCTTTCTGTTATGTTTGAAACAAAGAATTCATGCTAATTTGTATTGCTTCTTATAAACATTCTAATTTTTTTTCAAAGTGTCACTAGGAATTTTTGCAAGATTTGCAATATATGTGCCTGAATATTCAGTAGTTTTAGTACTATATTTTACATAACATCTGTTGGAAATATCATTATGTAGTATTGTGCAATTCTAATTGATAGCATATTTTAAAAAGTCAGATCTGAATTTAAAATTTCTTTTTTGCATAATGGACAACACCAACTCAACACCAAGATTATGTTCATAAAAAATAGAGTACATTTAACACAAAATGGAACAATAGATACAAAAGGGAATGTGTTATTAAAGATACTCCCAGATAGTGTTCGAGTTATTTAACTTATATGAAGTCCTATAATGATGCCTTAGAACATTATAAACTTGTAAAAATCACAGAATGTCAAAATCTAATTTAACATTTTAAGATCTACTCTCCTTATAAAGTCAATTTAGGTGAGCCAAAAGCTCACAGTGCTGGTTGGTAGCAATGTTAGAATGATTTGAGTATCTTTTTTTTTTCAGATTCAAAAACTTTATTCTTCACTAAAAATTAATGAGCTACCAAGAAACCTCTTTTTGGAGGGAATTCATTCAAAGAATTAGGTTACACTTGTTGCATGTGTTAGATGAAGTCCCTCTTATAATTGTGTCCTGTCCCCAAAAGGTGTGCCATACACAGTGATCCCCCACTCCACTACCTCTTCCCCTCTTCCTATTCCCTCATTCCCCTACCCCTGCCTTGTATCAGATCATCTGCTGTCTTCATATTAGAATTGTGTGGAATTGGGTTCTTGCTTCTCCATTCTTGTGATGCTTTACTAAGAAGAATGTGTTCCATCTTCATCCAGGTTAATACAAAAAATGAAAATCTCCATATTTTTTAATGGCTGAATAGTATTCCATGGTATACATATAGCACAGCTTATTGATCCACTCCTGGGTTGATGGGCATTTAGGTTGTTTCCATATTTTTGTGATTATAAATTGAGCTCCAATAAACAGTGTAATTCAAATGTTCTTATGATAAAAGGATTTTTTTCTTCTGGGTAGATGCTTAGTGAGATTGCAGGATGAAAGGGGAGGTCTAATTTGAGTTCTCTGAGGATGCTCCATACTTTCTTCCAAAAGGGTTATATTAGTTTGCAATGCCACCAGCAGTGTAAAGTGTAAGTCCAGTCCCCCTTAGGTTTCACCTTGCTATTAGCTTTGCATTTCATAGAAAGTTCAAAATGTTTACAAAGATTCTTTGAAATGACTCTTTCACCATTTTGAATTGATGTTTGTGTATAGTATGTGTATAAAAGTATAAAAGAATCTATAACTCCAGAAAACTCAAATTATTTTGGTCATGTTTTTAGTCTTCATGAGTACTAGCATGGCTACTAAACAGATGGAGAACCATCATAAAGACACCTTAGAACTCATCATTGAAGAATAGAAAATGAATAGAACTTATGGGACATCAGAGGTATAAACTATCGTGATTACTCTACATCTTTCTATTTAGCCAGCTACCATCTACATGTCATCTATCTAGCCATCTATCTGTGTAAAATTCCATCTACCATCCACCATTTTTGGTATTTGTGTATGATGTATATTTATATTTACGTATCTAGCTACCTATTTGCTTTCTTCCTATTTGCTAATCTGAAAGAAAGTTGAAATTATTGTTTTGTCATGAAGAGAGAGGCACTCATATTTTCTACACTCAATCTGATGGCTATCATGAATGCCAGAGAATCAAAACTTCCTCTCTACGTATCACCTTTGTCTATATTGCATTTCACTAAGCTGTGCCACCCTTTCTTACTTCTGGATGGAGTAAGTAGAGGTCGCTCTAAATCAAACCAGAAAGAAGAAAACACTAAATCTGCCCTACCTATTGACCTGATGTGTGTATACTGTCCTGCTTCCTTCACTATGGGCTGGAGTCTGAGAAGTATCATTAGGTCATTTCTCCACTGGGAAAACGTGAAGCATCATACTACATAATGATATTTCCAACAGATGTTATGTAAAATATAGTACTATAACTACTAAATATTCAGGCACATATAGTTACCTGAACCTAGGTGGTACAGCCCCCATACCAAGGCTCTGGGATACAGCCTCTCACTCTTGAGATACAAACGCGTACAACATGTTGTAGTGAACACCATAAGCACGTGTGTATCTAAACATCAAAAAGATACAGCAAAAATACAGCATGATGATCTTATCAGACCACTGTTGTACATAGGATCTGTCATTAACCAAAATGCCATTATGCAATGCATGACTATAATGGTTCATAGTTGCTATTAGACAAACACAGACATGCAAAAGCAAACTACAGAGAATCCAAAATAAAATAGCAGGAAACCTTGCATGTGGATGGGAAGAACTGAGGCAGGCCCTTGGCTGACAATACAGTTCTTAGAAGACCTTCCACATAGGGCAGAGAGAAGCACTTATGAAAAACATGTCGCAGAACACCCCTCATCAGTCTGAGGAAGGGCAGAGCTCACGCCTGGGACAGAGGCTTTACTGCACTTCTACCAGAGATGGAGCATTAGGAAGCCACAGAACAAGGCCTCAGATGTTATGAGACAAATAAATAAAATAAATAAGCCCAGTTATTAGAACCGCAGTACAAGAATAGGAATTAAAAGGGAGGTGAGCTCAAATTTAAACAGACAGAAGAGCTCCTAGCAATAGAACCACCTGAGTCACAGGCCCCAAAGCAAAGTAAAAACTCAAATAGGAGGAATTTAACTTGCCGTACTGTGCACCTTTGAGTGTCCAGCACACTGCCCAGTGTTGCCATCTGGTCCTAAATCTATCTACATTTTATAAACACGTAATTAATGTGAATATGTGTCTTCATACACATTGTCATCTAGGATTATCTTTCATGTAATCTCAATTTCTTTATATATTTTTTGGATTTTTTGGTAGATCCTCTTTCTGTTTCATATCTGACTACCATCATTTCTAAACATATGAATGTGAAAATTAGTTGCAATCTTATCCTAAAGTTTATTTTGTGAATAGGATTTTCTTTACCCCCACTAGTTATTTGACAAATTAAATTTAGTAACTATGCTGACATATAAAATGACTGAATTCAGGCTAAAAGTAACATTTAAAGTTACTCCCCACTGTATAATCTACTGACCATAGTCTCAACAAATACCTCAATGGCATATGCCTTTCAGTGGATATGTTAATTATATCACCTTTTTCTTAACATATGAGCCAGGAACAAATAAACAGAAATACACAGGAAATGGGAGAACAGGTTTCTGAGCTTCTGAGTCAGATCTTAAAATGACTATGTTACATTTTAAACTTGTATGCTAAGCCAAGAACACTGAATTGGAGAAATGATTCTGAGGGCGACTTGGTCATACAAAGTAGTAATAAGATGTTTCTCCAAAGAATTCAAAACAGTATTTTTTACTGAATGTAACTAAGCCCTTTTGAGCTATGTAGGAAATGAATATAAGCATTCCTATTACATAAGTAAAAAGATAAAACACACAAGTTGCTTATACCTAAAAACTCCAAATTTAGGTAAATATATGGGTCTAAGTCAATCCAGGAGATAACACTGATATCACACTCCACACATTATGTAAGCTGGACTCATTTATAAAGCCAGTGGCTCACACTGCTTACCAGAGACAAAATAATTCTTTTTATGCTATTTTTCAGACTCAGTATGAAGGATATAGAGATTGTATCCATTTGGAATAAAAGAAATATGTATATTCAATTAAAGAGATATAAATTTTTCCTATGGATTAGTAAAGTGTTTTTAAATTATAATACTGTAAGAACACAAGAGACATACACAAATATAATTCTTAATAGAGTATAATTTAAAAACTTTTAAAGAGCAAAATTCTTAAAATGTTTATAATAATTGATCCAGTACTTTTACAACAGAATATAACCTGAGAAAGTAATTAAACATGTGGGTATGGACTTAACACAAAGATATTAAGCTTAATTTGATATATAATACTAGAGATTTGGTTAATAAAATTCTGATACATCTATATGAGGAAGCATTAAACATTTTTGAGACTATAATAGTACAATATAATAATAACAAAAATAGGATACAAAATTGTCCTAGTCATGCTCAAAAGCGTGAGTTACAGTTTCTTGGTTGCAAGCAACAGAAAAAAAAATGGATAATTTAAATGAAAGAATATGTTGCATAAGAAGAGGGAGGAAAGGAGAACAGATAAGGAATAAGACTCAGAAGAGGCAGTTTTGCAGGCCCAGCAAGTGAGAGATAATTGTCAGTCTCATCTGCTTACCACCACCTCACAAGCAAACAGCCACACTCTGAACCTTGCATTCAGACTCTAAGTGTGGGGAGAGACTTGCATCGCTCTGGTTTGGGTCAATTGTTTGCCACTTGGCCAGAGAAACATCACAGATAGTTCTCTCAATCCAGTATGTTATAGACAAAAAAATACTTTTTTTTACCCCCCCTCCAACTGGAAAAAAGTAGCAAAACCTTAAGGAAGCAATCAATAAAATAATAATAGCTGTTTTCTTCTTTACTTTTTTCAAGGTTTATACATCAAAATTATTTTGTTTCCAGAAAAGTAACATTAATTTATTTAAAAAGCAGGGTCATGCCACAGAGCAAAGATAAATGATGTAGGTAGGGATTGAGTTTCTTTATTTTCCTTAAAACTCAACTCAAGGATCTAGAGACTAGTGGTATAACTAGTCTTCTGTCTAAAACCAGAACTACAGAGAAAACCTCACAAATGCTTTGCTCTGTCTCTTATCTGTTCCTAAGCTGGTCCTTTTTCTCTTGTTCTTCAGGTACAACTGAGAACAGGTGTTCTATCTGCAGCCAGCATGGTAATGTTTGCTGTAAGTTTCACTACTGAGTTAAGGCACATTGTTTTCTTTCACCTTTCAAATGTATCTATCATTAACCTCAGTTGACTACCAGAATATTTTATTAAAAATAATATTATTTTTAATTAACTATAGGTCACCTTTAAAATGATAATATAGTTCTTGTATTTCTAACTTTCGAGTTGGTAATTTATGACACAGTTTCTTTTTCCATTAATCATGGAACAGAGCTGTCAACTTAAAACAAATTCCAAAGGAATTTGACAGGATTTGAAAACTGTTTTTGAAGTTTATTAGAAAGGAATCTCTTAAGCCAGGATCACAGCCTTAGGTGATTGTGAGAAAGATGACTGGCCCTAAAGGAACCCATCCAAGGAGGTAATAAAGGATTGTTTTTCTATCTTTTGAAAGATTGGAGTGGAAGAAGGAAAAATATTTACCAGAGACAAATAGTTGAAATTGATCTACATGGAATCTCTTTTTATCTTTTAGGCCTGTTGAATTTGCTTTAAGTTTGAAGCAGTAATGGCTATTATTCAAGATATTTAAAAAATTGTTTTAGTTATCATGCATCTTTAATCTTTAAAATCTTATAATTTTTTAATATTTTTTCATGATATTAGGCAAGTGTTATGTTGGTGTGGTAGAAGTGTCACAAGGGGAAAGTCCAAACAATTTTATTTTTGTCCTTGTTCTACTATTTTCTGGCTTTATGACCTTGGATTATTACTCAATCTTGCCAAGTACAGTTTCTGCTACTGAAGAATTAGATTTAACACCAGCTGTTGCTATTCATAACTCAGAGGATCATTATGTGAATTTGATGAAATGTATTTATGAAGATGCTTGAAAAACTACATTTTTATAGAAATGTAAACTATCATCATTATTATTATCATGATAAATGCAAAACAAGAGATTTGAGTTTCTAAATTATCTTTGATTTTGAATTATTGTTACATATAAATTGTTGACTCTACATTTCAAAACCAAAGTTCCATGTTCAATAATAGTTTCTTGATCAATGAAAGAGGGTATTATGCAAATCCCATGAATTTTGATTTGTATACATTTTTTAATTGACTAAAAAGCTTTCTTCAAAAATGCATGACATTTACAGTAGCTTTTTATGAATTCTTTATGATTTTAGCATTTATGAAAGTGACATTGACAGCACCAGGAACTGTGTATCTCTAGGAAGAGGCATCAGCACTGACTTCAAAAGGTCACAGTGAAGAGCCACCTCACAACCTGAAAGGAGGCTGCTTTGGTCTCTGGGGCTGTTTAATTATGCAGAGACTCCCAGAAAGGGCTTCATTTGCAGGAGTGGTTTTCAAGTCACTGTCCATTAAGAGCTGAAATGGAGTCTGCCAATTTGCTTTATGGGCTGTGGAACAGTGCTGGGAGAGCAAGAGGAAGCAGACACCAGCCCTGGGGTGCAAAGGCGTCTCCCAGGTCAGCTGGGCAAGGCTGAGCAGCACGCCATGGGACCTGCACAAGGGGCTGTTGGACAGACTGAGGGGTGGCAAAGTTTTTCTGTAAAGGGCTGGCTAAGTATCTCAAACTTTGTAGGTGACATATAGCCTCTGTCCTCTGTTATGTGTCATGATGGTTTGGGGTCCTGTATGTTTTACAACTCTTTAAAAATATAAAAATTATTTCAACCTAGGAGACCTTAAGACCCACATCACAGGTTGAATTTGGCCCACTGGCCTGGTTTTTGGACCCCTGTTATAGACAGACAAAGGCATTTGTTCATGTAGGGCGTGACTGAATGACTCTCTGAATATTTTCTACCTCACTTTTTAACTTTTCTAAGAGTTTTGCCCATAGAGCCACATAGTTTGATAATTAGACTTTATACCTCTGACTTAAATTTCCCTTCCTAAAATGAACATTACATATAAATGGAAAAACTAAAACCTAACATCTGCCAGTGATTTAAATATATCCATTCCATTCTTTTAAATGACACCTGCCCACGCCTCAGACTGCCCCGGACTGTGCCCCAGGTGAGGTATAAAAACAAAACTAGTCAGACACTACCAAGGATATTCCGGGAATCATCCAGAGCCCTCTGCTTTGCTCCTCACTGGACCCTGGAGCATGTTTCCTCTCTACACTTCTGAATCCTACAGCCTTCCTTTCTGTACCCAAAGCAGCTTTGATTTAGTTATTCTTTGTCTCCTGTGTCTGATTTTGGTCCTTGGCTCCTGGTATATCTTCATGTTATTTATTTTGCCTTCTCCTCTGTATTTTGTATCCTCTAAAGTCCTAACTGAGAACAAAATAGTAGAATTCACCTTACTGAGTGTTGTGAGAATTAAATGAGATAATCCAAGTTAGGGATTTAGCCTATAGGTCCTCAAAAATCCACATTCATCAATAGGCAGAGGGCGAAAACGTCAGGGTTCCAAAGGCCTTGCAAGGTCGTGGTGGTAGGGAGGTTGGGAACTTTTCTGCATTTTCTCCTCCTTTCCTGGGGTGAGAACCACAGGAAAATAGAAAAATAATTATTTCCATATTTTCTCAGAGTTAATCCAGCCTCTGGTTGAATTATTCAAATTAGTGATGAAACATTCTATACCAGTGATTCTCAACCTTCCTAATACCGTGACCCTTTAGTACAGTTCCTCATGTTGTGGTGACCCCCAACCATAAAATTATTTTCGTTGCTACTTCATAACTATAATTTTGCTACAGTTATGAATCATAATGCAAATATCTGATATGCAGGATGTATTTTCATTGTTAAAAAGAGGTCACGACCCACAGGTTGAGAACTGCTGTTCTATACAAAGAGTAGAAAAAGTTTCTCTCGATGTGCAAAGAATACAAATTCACATATTTAAGGGGGTGAGTAGCAGTAGATGCTCTGCTCTTTCATTTTAAAAGTCTTGTTTTTAGACGGTCATAAAGACTTTTTCCTCCCAGCCAAAATGCCTTAGAATGGCATGAAACAGTCTCACAATCTATTCTTACCCAATTTCCACATAGACCCTACAGTCTCCCAGTCCCCTTGCCCCTCTCTGACCCTTTATGCCTCTGTTCTCCTGCAGGTTCATGGAATTGCTCCTCCTGGCTAAATGAAGATATTTGTCAGCAGCTCAGTGAAGCCTCACCTACCACCTGCCAGCCTCACCCTCTGACCCTGGACAGACAGGGTTAGTTTTCCCTTCCTCTATGTTAAGATAATGCTTTATGCCATTTTATTCATATTTTTCTTCATTTTGGGGGGAACTATCTGTTGGTATCTCTCTCTTTTCCTCTAGACCGTGACCTCCTCCTAGACAGGGGTGTTGTATGCATCTTAGCCTCGAATGTTCAACAGAATGTCTGTTGGACTCAGTAGTTCAAACTCAGGTGTCTGTTGAATTCAACAGTCTGTTGAACAGGCTATGAACTTTTAACATTTTTCTGACAATTTTTTGCAAATTTTTGCTAACCTCGTCTTGAACTCTGGATGCAAATTCATAGTGTATTTCTGAGATTCTGTGTCTATAATCATATTCTTTCTGATCAGAACAGTAGATTCATTTTATTGAGTATTCTGATAGGAGAATCATGAGTTGAAAGGCTGGATTTACATAATCTAATGTGCTGACACTATTCATCCATTTAGAAAACATTTGTTGGTCATCAAATATATGGTAAATGTTAGCGCTAGAGACACAATAATATGTTTCTTGCCCACACAGAGCTCTCAGGAGAGGGAAAAAGGCACAGAAGTCAATGATCCTGTATGATGAAAGCCATCACTCACGCAAGCCCAGGTGCTGTGGCAGCAACCTGAATGAACAGATAGCCCAGATTAAATGAATCAAGCATGGAGAGACATCGTCCCTACTATTGGCACATAAATAAAGTTAGATGATTTTCTGCGGTTCTGTACATCACAGGAAAACACCCAAAGAAGTCACTGAACTAGATTCTCTAGTTGGCTTTCTTCCATTCCCACTAGACAGGAGACAAGAAACTGTTCCTTACAAAACATTTTGACAGAATCCTGTTGCTTACTCCACAGTGACCCTTCCAGCAAAACGTGGCCAAATAGCTCTTGCTGATGTGCACAGAGCACATTATTATAGTTTATGAAAACTCACAGACCAAGAGGCACAAACCATCTAAGTACCCAGAGCTCTACATTTTACAATCATCATTACTTCCTTCCTACTTTTTGCTCTTGCCCATTCAAAGGTTATTTACTTTTTCAGCAACTATAGTATCTGGCAAAGCGAGATTCATTTTTTTTTTTTCCCGAGACAGAATCTCATTATGTCGCCCTTAGTAGAGTAGTGTGATGTCACTGCTCACAACAACTTCAAACTCTTGGACTTAAGCAGTTCTCTTGCCTCAGCCTCCCAAGTAGCTAGAGCAAGATTCATTTTTTATTTCTTAATTAGGGAAGTTTTTCTTTAAGCTAACTGATTCAAACATCATTTGGTAGCATCTTGGGTTCTGCTCACAGCACCAGCCTCAACGTAGCTTTGCCCTGTAGGTAAGAAGCTCCTCTCTGAACACATTTCTCCAGATGGTTCAGTCTCAAAGCTTCTCTGCCTCTCAGGCATCTCTGTACTTGAGGTCTATATTTCCTCCTATTCTTAAAAAAAAAAATAGCTTAATTCTGTTATGAATCTCTGTCATTTTCTTTTGCTATTTTTCTAATATGTTCAAGCTTTTACATTCATCTGCCTTGATAGCATCACCCTATGGGGACTTTTTCCTGCTAAATCAAAACATTTGGTGTTAAAAAAAGACAAACCTTTCTCTCCAGGCCAGTATTTTCACTTTCACTGCCTCCTAGAACTTTACCTCAATACCCTTCTCACAGGCACTTCCAGCCTATGGTCAGAGCCCACCGGACCACACAGAATAAACCACCCTTCCTTACCTGCAGTCTTTCAGACACGTTAGATTATTTGTAATCTCCAGACAACATATTCTGATTTTTCTTACTCTTTTTTTTTAAGAACAAATCTTCCATATCAGTTTCCACTAAAGGTCCCTTCCATCTCTCTGCTGTGGGGGACTTGGTTTATCCTTGTGAAATGTGGTTTCTTTGTGACCAGAACAGATATTAAACAGATTTTTATCATCCTTTACTGAAAAATCAGATCCTATGTAATATCATTCACATACTTGGCACTATCTTTTTCAAAGATTGGTGTTCTCCATAGCTTTTAAATTAATACTGTTTCATGGAGGCCAAAGTTGGGGTTAGCAATGGGGAGCAGGAGACAAGCTAAACATACTTGTGGGGATGTTTTCTTTATTCCTATTCATTTGTATTTTGTTGATTTGTGTTTATACTTAACCCATCATGACTTTCTTTTATTTTTTAACCTTGTTTTTTAATTCTGTCCTGTAAGCGACCCTGCACGATGTATATTATTTTTAGATTTGAGAGTCTAAAATGTTTCTATATCTTCACTAATAGAGAGTTCTGATCCCCCTACTCTGTAACTTTAAAGCCCAGGTCCAGGCCCCATCCTGTCCTTTTGAATCATCCATGTAAACATGTGTGTTCATACAACTTCCATTTACTAATTAGGTTATAGTGGATCCTTAAAAAGTTTCAAGATACACAGAAATCAAGAAACATAAAATCCGCACAAGGATGGAAACACGTGAAACCCTCCCAGCAACACCGGTAAGCAGAGCAAGTTCAAACTTGCACAGGTGAATCAGAAAGGGCGCTATTGACTGTATTTCTTGGAAGTGAAATAATGAATCATAAGATAATCTGTCTCAAAACTTTCATTGTGACCTTTGTATCAAGCCCAGGCGATAGGGAACTAGGGGCATCTGCTCATTAGCTGGATATAAGCCTTGCCGTAGATCTCACCCTTAAAAGTGGTGGGTGCACCTTCCATAGCCCCAGCATATGTGCTTTTGTGTAATTCACTCCCGTGGAGTGCAGGAGAAACCTGTGACTTTCATCTAGCCAATGAAATATGACAAAGGTGACAGGATAGTCACTGCCATCATTGTGTTACAATACGTGCAGCTTCAGCTCAGCAGACTAGAGAGAGGGATTCCCTTCCTGGCTTTGAGAAAGTCACTGTGATGTGGCAGGAGAGTTTGTGAGAGGCTCCTGTGACAAGGAACTGTGGACAGACCAGGAGCTGAGAGTGGCCTCCCAGTGAACAGCCAGCCAGGAAACAAGGACTTTGGTCCTGCAACCACAAGAAACTGGATACTTCCTGTCTCGGCACCTATAGCTCAGAGGCTAGGTCACTGGCTAGGGGCTGGCAGGTTCAAACCCAACCTGGACCTGCCAAACAGCAATGACAACTGTAACAAAAAAATAGCTAAGCATTGTGGCAGGTGCCTATAGTCCCAGCTACTTGGGATGCTGAGGCAAGAGACTCACTTAAGCCCGAGAGTTGGAGGTGGCTGTGAGCTGTCATGCCATAGCATTCTACCCAGGGTGACATAGTGAGACTGTCTCAAAAAAAAATAATAATAATAAAATAAACTGGACACTTCCAATAACCACATAAGTGAGGAAGAGGACCCCAAATTCTGGAAGGAACCCAGCCTGGCTGACACTTTGACTATAGCTTTGTGAGTCCCTAAGCAGAGAACCCTAAGCCTCATGTGACTCCCGACCCACGGAGACTGGGAGGTGATATATCTCTGTCATTTTCAGCCATTAAGTTTGTGGCAATTTACTATGCAGCAGAACACTAATACACATGTTGGTTTTGCACAACTCAGGCTAACATTCATTTTGGTCTATCTGACAACCTGATACAGGGTTCCTGTGATGTTCCTTCAGAATCATGCTGATAACTTCGAAATAACATGTTTACTGTGTTCCTGGTTAGACACTATGGGCAATAGAAGACAGAGAGAATATAATCAAGCAGCTCATAGTCTTATTGTCAAGAAGTATCCAACAACAGCAATAAAAAAAATGATTCTATGGCACTTCTTAAAATGCTCTATAAAGCCAAAGGAAGAGAGCAGGAGAGGATTTTACAGAGCAGAACACCCACTGAGACTGCCAAGAATGTGGCCTCAAAAAGTTTGTCCTCAATGAAACCATGAAGAGCAAATTACATGTATAATATGTGATTTTTAAGAATGTATAAGATTATAAGAGCAGTGTAATACCTGGCCGTTCTCTGCTCTTGTTAATATGTGGAAGGCAATGAGATAATATACAAAAACATTTAGCACAGAAACTGGCTAAAAATAAGCCAGATGAGATGAAGCACTAATTTATATTTACAGGTTATGACCCTCTGCAAATAGCAAAAGATTGCCCAGGGTCTGCAACATCTGGCCATGGAGACTCATCAAGCCTGAATCACACCACGTAATGAGATCTGGTAGCTCTCCCTGTCCTCCACCCTGCCCCAAATCTGGTCATGGTGCTCCTCCAGCCTTCCACGTCTCTCTGCACCTGCACTAAAACCACCAACCTCTTTAAGCTGGGGAAATGTGGGCTTGCTGAGGGGCAGCCATTCCCTGTGGGGAGGGTTCTTCTGATTCCAGCCAACACCTGGAGGCACAAAGGGCCCCACAGAGCAGTTTTGAATCATTATGGGAATGGGACCCTCAATAGACACTATCTTATTTCCCGACCCATTTGAAAAGCCAAGTAAATGCATGCTGTAGATTACTTCCAAAAGAGATGTTAATCAATAAGGCTAAAAGGGCCCCTTTCAGCATATTTGAGTGGAACTCAACAGGCAAATCTATGCGCCACTCTCTTATTTACCCTCAGTAAATAGAGAAAATAAAACATTCAGGATGCATGTCACATCCTTTGCAAAGAAACTCATTTCTCATCCCTTTTTCTTTCCCTGCCAAAATAGTCTTAAACTACCAATTTTAATGCCCCCATTGTCTGAGAAATCTCTTCTGACTTCCCAAGGCAATAGTCACCCTTATTTGTGTCCATACGGTACCCTGTTTATATTTCACCTTATATTTTGTGTACCTTTTATGTCTATCCTCTCCTAATATTATGCCCTTCTCTATACTAGAGATGACATGAGCGATACAGACCTATAAACTTATGTCCTAACCTATGAGCTGCTTCATTATAGAAATCCAATATATGTTTGGCCAACAAATAAAATAACTGGTACAAAGTGCACCTAAATTCAGGATGAATTTCCCCAAAACTCAGAGATTCAGTTGGCATATCAGAAGTGGTAAACTTTACTTGGTTTTCTTTCAGAAGTTTGAACTAACCCACAGTTCTCTTACCCCAATCACCAACTATCATCTCAAGATAAAACCCAGCACATTTCATGATAAAATAGTTCTTTTGAGGCATGTTTATTACATAACAGAATCTTTACTGATATGATGGCTCCGAATTGTGTTCTCATAAAATAAAATAGGACAAGGAGTAGAGAAACTGCAATATTTCAACCACCCGAGTTAATGGCCCAGGCTCCTTTTATTATTAAACATGCAGAGAGTCATCACTCAGTGAGTGCTATGGAGACAGAGACCTCAGGAGGTCTGATGCCAAAACAGGTCAGCTGGCCAATGTTCCAGCTTTGTTTGTCCCCAGTACCATCAGCCAGTTCACAAAGAGTCTAATAATACCAGTTATTTAGCACTCAGTGTGTCCAAAGCTCTTTAAAACATTAAATAATCCATCATCTCCAAGCTCCCTGCAAGATCAGTAAGAATTATCATTCATCCTTTACAGATGGAATATTTGAAATGTAAAATAGCATATACAAGGCCAGACAGGAACTCAGAACCATGATTAAATAAAAACTCTGAGTTCCCAACATCCAAGCCTTGGCAAAGGAATTTGTCACATTGCCTTTTTATATATAGAGCATGGAAACCCAGGGGGGATGCATAAGAGAGAACTATGAATTTTAAAGCAACATGAAAATCTATTTAATTCAAGCTGAAGTTAATAGGTAATCAGCTCAATTCCTCCCCCTCCTGCCTGTGAGGAGCTGCTGTCAGGCCAGCAATTTAGGTGCTTTGGAAGCACCTGCAGAGGCTGCAACCTGGCAGAGGTGGGCAAGAGAAAAATCACAGCACAGCGAGGACTTCCATGCTGTCATCTATGCCTTCAGGGAACTTAAAAAAAAAAGGAATTTTTTTTTACCAAGGCATTTACCTACTTTGGGTTATTCTCTGCACAGAATAGAGTTTCACGACCCATGGCAGAATTTTATAACCGATTTAAGGAAGTTGTTCATCCGGGGAGGTCTTCTTTGCTCCAGGCTACTTGATTCATATTCCTTGCAGGGTGAGCTTATATCACTCTGACTCTGCTAATGACTTATCAGTGAAAAACTAGGTGGGTCCCACAAATCAGAGACGGGCAAGAGTTTGCATCTTCCTTGCCTCTCAGAAGTCAAAGTTCAGTTTATAAATTCATTGTTGAAGGATCAGAGTTCTGATAGCAAGGACAGCCTGTATCCCCAGGAAGTAATTTATCTTCCGGCAAATGTGCTCGAGCTCTAATAGCTGACAACGGAGTTGTGGGATGAGGAGGGCAGTAGCCATGATGAAATGTCCAACTCTGGCATTCCCCATTCAGGTGCTTTGTGACCTTCAGTGGCTTATGATTCCGTGAAATGAGGTATCATCACTACCTGCTGAGGGGCAGAGTGAGGAGGGGTGAGAGGAAGTCTCAGAGACTTGCTACTCAGATAATTTGTAACTTCTGGAAGTCAGAAGCCAGACACTTTCAGGAATGTCTCACCTGCTGGCTTAATTGACACACCATTGCAATTGCTGAAGGAGGCACTGGCTAAGACAGTGCTGTTGCCGCCAGGTGGGCAGAGTCGGGGTGCTCTCACTGCTATCTGACCCTTGCTGACAGATAAGGAAGGTGTGAGAACAATAAGAATATATCTCTTGTGTCTAAGTGTGGTGCAATTCACACGGCGTTTTCTGAGTCATCTCTGCAGAAGATCATCCCTTATCCTGGTGAGAGAACTAGAACAGAGATCATTATCACCATTTTTTAGATGAGGAAACTTAAGCCCAGTAGGCTTCTGTGAATTTCCCAGAGTGACACAGACATAAGTGGTTGAGCCAGGATGGAACGTCAGTATCACCAATGCCAAAAACATCTTATTTCTGGTCCCAAGCATTTTGGCACAACTAGCACAATTAGTCCAGCCTCTGTCTCCAAACCGAAGAATCTTATGTTTATCCAAGTGAGAAAGAGATGTAGGTAACCTCCAGGATCTTGGTGATGGCAGACACCAGCCGCTTTACTACAATAATTATGGTGGAGACCAGGGCTTCTCCCTTTATGAGGATTATGAATTATCATAACACTTATTATTTATATACATAATCAAATATTTTGTGTCAGGAGCAAGGAGCTTGGAGTCTAATAGGGAAGACAAGCACTAAAATAAATAAGTATGGTGATATTTAATAAATGGTAATGCCCCCTGGATACTAGCTACTATGTGTAAACCTCTTATCAATAAACAAAGCATAGGTGGTTAAAAGAAAATCATGGTTAAAAAAATACAGCCAGTTTTGTAGATAATGGATTTTACTATTTATGGAGTTGACAGGAAAAATATATATATATATTTAGAAGAGGATATAAGCTATAAAAGAAAAAAAAAAAGCTGACAAAGAGGCCCTGTGGTCTCTCTGCTAGCTACCTTTTAGGGAAGTCAGGATTTTTCCAGACCTTCTGTCGCTCTGTGCAGGTGACTGACTTCCAAGTCAGGTGTGCATTTGCCTGCTTGAATTTGCCACTGTTCCCAACAGCTTGCCATGCACTATATTTAGAGATGACTTCACCCTCTGTCAGAACGCGGCAGCTGCTCGGCAGTGCACGCTGACATGCTACAAAGACTCGGGCCATAGCTAACTGAGTACTTCAGCAGGGCAGAGATAGGCACCTTGGAATTACTTAGATAAAATACCTTTGGCCAGATGGAAGCTGGCCAGGATACCGGGATAAAATCTTCATCTCACAGGACTGCCAGTGAGTCTTGGCAGGGGACCTCCACGGAGGGAGGTGGCATCAGCAGAGATGCCAGTCTGTGCCATACACCCCCTGCACAGTCAACATGACCCGCACGGTAGCAGCCAACAGGAGAAATCCAAATTCTGCTGCTCCTCTCTTCTCCCCATGGCAGACTCAACAGAGCCTCCCTTCTGTGAAAACAATCTGCATGTTAATGGAGTCTAGTGTCAGGAAGGCTCTCAGTTTTAAGATTCCCACACAAGATGTCCCCTCCCTTTGTGCCCAGATTTTCAGCCCTGGAAATTCGTTGGCAGCTACAGAATCATTGGGGCTTTCTTAACCTTCGTTTGCCCAGGGTTCATTCCTAGTGTTTCTGGATGAGGTAACCAGCCATTATAGTTGTCTGAGAACTGGCCAGAAAGCCCCTCTCCTGACTCTGCTGCTGATAGTCCACAAGATTGCAGAAGCCCCAACATGCTCGTGGGTCTCGCTTTTCCCATCTGTAAACTTTGGAGATTGGCAGATTTAACTCCAAGTTCTCTTCTAGCTCCAAAATATCTTTCACAGTGTTCCCTGCCCCCCACCATCCTAGTTCTCTTGGAAGATAAGAAAAAGAAAACATAGCAGATGATAATGAAAACATCCTACATTTGCATGTAATCTACTGCTTAGAGAGATGTATCATATGAATATCTACCTTTATGCCAAAGTAAGGGCTCTTATTTTCATTTAGATTTGTCATTAGAAGCACAGAGAAAAATGAGTGTTTTGCCCAAGTCAAACAATAAGTAGGCAAATTTGAATCCGAGGTGAGGAAGGGATAGTGAACACACTAACACAATTGCCTCTATGGATGTGTCACCTACTTAAACCCAAAAAACAAAACAAAAGAAACTCGCCAAGGCTAGAAATAAGAAGTTTCTAGTTTGGGGATCAAAGGATTTGGAAATAAAAGGCATAGCCCTTGCCTTCCAGGTTCACATTCTTATGGGGAACCAGCCTCATGCACCAATACCTGGCTTTGCAATGTGATAAAACATAGAACAGAGCACTTAATTTGTATTTGGAGGAGTAAGTAGAGGGTTGAGATGAGAGAAAACTTTGCAGAAGCCGATGTATGCTACCCAGGTGGAAAAGGATATAAAGAGAAAAAGGCAGGGGAGGGGAATGTCAAAAACATTCTAGGAAGGTTCTAGAAACAAGAAACAGTGTGAAAAGAGTGGCTGTGGTGAATACTGGGCAATGGGTGTGGCAAGACACAGAACAAGCAAATGTCTGCACCTTTAGGGGAGGGACTTGCAGGTAGCCCAGGGACACAGCTGTAAAAGCCACTGGGCCTCAATTAAGTGCACTTTTTAGCTTATTTCTTTCTCCCTTTAAGCACTTGAGGCTTTTTCAAAGACACAGCAGTGACGATTCCTGGACAGTTACTAGGGTGTCTATAGTTTGAAGGAAGAAAGCTTCATGACATGTCATTGAGCCAGTTTTCTGTCTGTCTGTTGTCATTATTCTAAGGACATAAATGTAAGTTAGGTAATTATGATCTGGAAGAACGGGGATAATGAAGAGAGTGAGAGACAAGGGAGGCACAGTTATTGTGGAAAGGAAGCCTCCCCAGCAAGTGCCCAGTAAACCTCACAGGAGCCCGGCAGACGCCAGCCCAGGACTCCGCTCCCCCTTCCGAGCACCCAGAAAGCTTCACATAGGCTCAGGGGAAACCCGGGGATCAGGCCTTGCACCCACATTTTGTTTAAATGAAGTGGTTGTTCAAAATACTCTTATAAACTTATTTTTAAAGCCTAATACTATCAGAGAACACTTTTGAAAGTGATAAAACTGCCATTTTTTAATATAAGGAAAGCTTTCCTAATGGAGGGAACATTGTCGCTGACAATGTCACTTCTCTGAATCAGAAATAAAGTTATAAAGTTTCCCAGCAATGTTTGTTTCACATTCCATGAATTATTCAATATTTTAATAAAAAAAAAAAAAAACAGGAGAACATTGCAGGATGAAAAAACCTACAAAGGGGAAAACATCACCGTGTGAATGTTGACGGACAAGCAGAAGATCAAAGCCCAACGAATGTCAAGAAAAACATAATGAGTTTTATTATATTTAGAAAGCCTATTGCTGTCTGCAGTAAAAGAAAGGGAATATTTATTCTCTCTATTGTTAAGATCCCATTATTTGTGGTAAGTCAAAAATATCTAAGATGTGAATTTTCCTACTATTGGAAATGCATATATCAATATATTCTCATGTATTGTTTCAAATTCTCACAAACACTGTGTGGTGGGCATTATCAGTTCCATTTTAAAGTCAAAGAAAGACTGAAAGTTTAGGTAATTTTGATGTCAGGCCAGTTAATTCCAATCTTCACCCCACCACTGCGTGCATTTTTACATCCTGCAAGGCTAGACACATTTTTTCAATTTTTTATTTGAGTATACAGTTAAAAAAATCAAAGGGAAAATAAATTTTATGACATATGAAATTCAAATTTTCATGGTCATAAATAAAGTTTTATTGGAACACAGCCACTCATTAATTTATGGAGTCTCAAGAGCTGCTTTTCCACAGGGCAGAGCTGAGTAGTTGTGACAGACACTGAACAATACGTGAAAGAAACAATGGAAACAATCATCTTCAGAGATGAGCCAAATGTGAGACTCAATAAATCCAACATTATTAGCCCTTTACTTTTAAGGAAAATATTTAATTTATTATAAAGGTAATGGGAAAAGTGGACCTCACACTCAAATTTTAACTACATGTTATTAGTACCTCCTCACAGGCGCATAGACTAAAATATAGTTATTTCCTATACTAAGTGGGTAGATTCACTATAGCCATATCTTATTACATTATATGCTTATCATTCAAACATTCAAACAGAAGACGTAGCAGCTATGAAATTAAGAGACTTAATTTCTCTTAGTAAAAATTGCGATGCCTGGTCTAAGTTTGAATAAACACAGAAACACTAAGACAGATCACTAACAACTCTAAAAATCTAAAAAGTATTTTTATGTATTGTTACCTATATTCATTTTATAAACATTTACAATTTTATTCACAAGGTACTGTTTTAGGCAGGGCACCAGTTTATTGAAAGCCCCCATGCCATGCTAAGGGGTTTGGTTTTATCTGACTGAGATGGGAGCGACTGAAGACTTTCAGGTATGGAAATTATATGGGCATTCTAATGGATAAGGGGTCAGCTGACGAATAGCTAGCAGAGTATAGATATGAGAAGGAAAATAAAACAGCACCCAAAAAGTTCAAGATGAAAAATAAAATTTTTAGTGACAAGTGCAACAGAAAAGTTCTATCAATCCAGGATTTTAAAATGCCCCAAATCCAGGTCTGAGGAATAGTAAGATCAAGCATAGAAACCGTAGTAAATTAGAGGGTAAATTAGAAATTACAAATTATAAGGCCAGGTGTGGTGGGTCACACCTGTAATCTTAGCACTTTGGGAAGTCAAAGCAGGTCCAGTCTTGAGCTCAGGAGTTCAGGACCAGCCTGAGCAAGAGCAAGAGTGTCTCTACTAAAAATAGAAAAATTAGCCAGGTGTAGTCATGGGCACCTATAGTCCTAGCTACTCAGGAAGCTGAGGCAAGATGATTGTTGAGCCAGTGAATTTGAGGTTGTAGTGAGCTATGACACCATGGCACTCCACCCAGGGTGACAGAGTAAGACTCTGACTCAAAAAAAGAAAGAAAGACAGAGAAAGAAAGAAGGAAGGAAGGAGGAAAGAAAAAAGATTATAGATTATACTTATCAAAGATTTGGAAGAGAGGGGAAGAGAGATTGGACAGTTGCCTAATAAAAATACAAAAACAAGAAAGATTTTTTTTAATTTTCCTTTTTTGTATAAGAAATGCTCAAATATTTTATAGGCTGAAGAGAATAAATGGGTTGGGTGGGGAGGAAGGTGAAGGATATTAATCGAAGAAGCTGAATATCTAATGGAACGAGGCTCGGCAGGAGGAGATGAGGACATAGGCACTGTCAGAGTTTGGATATGAAGAAAAAGTCAGACGTTCTTTCTTCTGATACTGGGAGGTAAGCAGTGAGTACAATGGCAGAGATGAACTAGCTTGCGGGGGGATGTAGGAGGGACTGAGAAGACGTAGCAGCTATGACCTTGGTTTTCTAGAGGAAAAAGTAGGCAGGGTCACTGACTGTGGGAGGGAAAACGTAGGGGTTGAGTGGGGGACTGGGAAGACCAGTGATTGGTATGAAACATCGATACCAACCACAGTTGTGGAAGCAGGCATTTCCTCCCTCTGTTTCTCTATCACTATCATTTAAGCATCATGGTAGTACCTCCAGAATTTGAAAATGACTTTCTCAAAATGGTCTTCAATATTTCCTTCCACTCTGCCTGACCTGTCATCGTGCTCTCTTTTGTTTGGTCTTTTTCTCACATTATTTGCCACCTTCCACAGACTATATACTGTTGTTTCCAATATTACATAACTCTGGAGAAGTATTTTGTGCACCTAATTCAGCCTACAGCCTCAGTCATTGTTTAATTAATCCTGGACTTTCTGTCTTGATTTACTGTCATTTTACAACTACCTTTTGGGGGTTAGAATTTTTTTTTGGTCTTGTTAGATGTGCAATTCAATTTTAAGGACTTTGTTTTTAAGATCTCCTCATAGGAAAAAAAGTCTTTCATTTTTAACATTATACTGACCTCTAGAGTAGAAAAGGTTGAATATCACAAACAAAGGAAATAGCTAGATAACTGGCATAAAAGGGCTGATTTTTTTTAAATTCTGGTAATCCTTATTAGAGGAGTATTCTTTTACTTCAGTACATAATTGAAATAAATTTTCATACATGGTCATATGGGAAACAGATACAAAGAGATTCTTTACTGAGTCTTAGCCACAGTGTAGTATTTTGGGAACAAAATGAGCTTAGAAATAAATAGTCATTGCATTTTATTTCACATTAACATACTGTCCTTTCTCCAAAGGAAATCAAGACCTTACATAACAAAACAAAGAGGAAAATATTGTCCAATTTTGTAGACATATCAAGAAAGTTGCAAACATGGGAAGTTGGGAAGGTCAAGTGGCATCAAGATGGAATAAAGCAGAGAGTGAGAGAGCTAAAAAGTAGATGGAAGAACATTTCTCCCCACCCCCATTTGAAGTGAAAAATCAGAGGTCCAGAGAGGCTCTCTCTTATTTGTAACCTCAAATTTCATGACTCCCAGTTCGGAATCTTCAATGCATGATGTCTTTTTCCTACTAGAAAGAACTAATAGAAGATCTGCTCAGCTTCCCATTAAGAACAGAGGGAGGTTGATTCTCATGAGAAAGACGCCAGACACGGAGCTTCAGCTGCCCCGTGTTCTGTGAAAGAATCACTCACAGAGGGAACTAGGGCCAAACATAAGCTTTCTGAAAAATCAAAACTCTCAGCAGATCACCAGGATGTGATGAGATCACAGAAGTATCTGATATGCACTCAGTGCTTCCGTGTCGATGTCTCTGGAATAGACCAGAACATTTAAGTACATTCAGTGGAGAGGGCCGGGATACACCATCTAATGTACCAGCATATTCACATACTCTTCTAATTTAGTTTTCTCAACCTCCAGGAAGATAACTATTAATATCCTCGCTTGACAAATGAATGTTCTTAGGAGTTATATAATGTAAGCTTCCCACTGACTTGACGTAGCGGAACCAGCACTTGAACTCGTTTACAGCCCCATTTGCTCACCCTTCCTCTGCAGTGAGCATCCTTCATAAGATTATGTCAACACTTGGGCAAGACTTCTGACTAATGACAATCTGTGTGGTGGTGAGGTCTTGTTTCTTTTCTAAACGATTTTTTATATTTACCAGGTGTGATACCAGCCATTAGAAAAACTCCTAAACCACTGGGCCATCCACTGGTCTTGATAAGATAAAGGGACAGTCATCAACATGACGCCATTTCCCATAGGTACACCGTAAGGCTGTTCCAGAAGCTTGGCGGTGAGTAGCTAGGCTTTCAAAAGGATGCCAGATTCAAAATGGGGCATAATTTTTAAGCTTAGTTGACATAAGTAAAATCATAGATGCAGATTCCTCTTTTTTTTCTTTAAACATAAAATACCACACAGTTCATATCCTTGCACACAGATCGTTGTCTCACTCACAAACATCATGCAAATGCCTGGGAGTCATTCACTGCATTTTCAGAACTGAATGGCTATGGGTGCCGGGCGTTTGGGCATGACCAGAAGAGGGCGAAGAGTTTGTTTTTGTCCTCTGGCATTTTCTCTTTTTTTTTTTCATATTGATGCCACCCAAATTCTCCTTAACCAATGAATTGCCACTCTGACCCACTCAAAAATCATCTCATAGAAGTTTAAATTTATACTGTAAGGTAAATGGCACATAATAGCTTTAACTTTTACTCAACCTAGAAGAATATATATGTTATAGGTATTCAAGAATTTATGCAAAAAGGAAAAAAATTCTCTCCTGGTCATTGTGGCTTTTCCTATAGAGGTGAGTCTGTCATCCTCTACAGTGCAGCCTCTCTCCTATCATCTCGGTGGGGCACAAGAGCATGACTCCAACCCCAAAATTTCCAGAAGGAGAAAAAAAGCATATTCCCTAAATTGAGAGCTAGAAGGCAAAAGGATGGAGAAGAAACCTTCATTCACTTCCTCTGTACCTTGGGAAAGAACGAGAACAACCCAGTACCCATTGCATGTTATTCAGAGTGACATGTGCACCCTAATTTATCTCATTTTAATATTTCTTAAAACCTACTCTAGAGGTAATTTGTCCCCATTAGAATTTTTAAGAAACCCACAGCTGTGAATGTCAGAATTGAAAGTGGAGCTTAACACTCAATCAACTGTATTTTCTTCAGTGCCACCATTCCCTTGTATGTAGACATGATGATAATTGCACCCACCTCACAGGACTGCCATGAAGCCTGATCTGGATAAACCACGTGAAATGCTGCTTAGCACAGTAACTCTCAGGTATGACTGCCCTTCCTGGTTAGATCACAGGGGGTGATGTCTGCTTCTCTCATGCAGCTCTGTGTCAGTGAAGGGACTGCGCCAACCTCGTGCCAGGAAGAATTCAGAGGAGGCTTCTGCAGAAAGAGTGTCCCAGTCAGTGTCGTGTCTATCCGCAGGCCGAGTCTACATAAAGCAATGAGCAACAGATAGGCTGCTCTGGACCAAGATGAAACCTGTCTCCTCCTCGAGGTTTGCATAAAATGGTGCTTTAAAAAGACAAAATAATAATTTAATGAAGTTAATAGATAAATGAATTAAGCAATTGACATAAGGCCTGCCTAGTATAGGCCCATATATTAGCTGAATTGAGTCTCATTTCCTGAGTCCTCTTTCTCAACGTCCTAACTACAGCCCAAAATAGATGCTTTCTTTAAACTTTCAGATGATTTCAGAGGAAAGACATCAAAAGATACTACCAATATGCAACACGTGTCTTAGAGCACCATCTAATAGGTAACAGGCCCAGGGAACTTGCAGCTTTAACATCCTGTGACTCCAGGACTAGGTGTGTCCCAAAAGGAATTGTCCCATGTGGGCCAGACCTGTTTGGGGAAGGCTGGATGTGACAATGAGCAGGGAAGCAGAGCCATGCTGTTCAGATGGCTCATTAGACACCTGGCTTGGGCACAATCAGGTCAAGCCAGAGTATTAAGTTTTCAGTTCAAGAACTACAATCATCTTCTCTGGCCTTTGTGCTTTGTCTTTCACCTCTGAAAAGTTGCCAGGTTAGTTTCAAAAGTAGGCCCATATTTCTAAAAAGAGAGAAATATCTTTACCCACAAGATAAATAACTTTCAACATCATGATGTAAAGACCTTAGACTAGGAGAAATAAGGGAAGTTAGAAAGGCTCTTATGAGCACCTTTAGAGAAAATTATTGGAAATGCTATTTTAAAAAGAATCCAACAATAAACTGAGCTGTTTGTAGAAAAAAAAATCAATAGACTGCAGCTTGAGTTGCCCCTTTTTACTTCAGTTTCTGAGAGAAGGAAAAAAAATAGGTGGTCTCATATCCATTATTATCCCTTGTACTGTGTGCATACACCAAGAAGGGAGAGGTGTCGAGGAGCAGGAGAGAAAAACGTAGAAGAACAAAGCGAGCTGGGAGTGATCTGCCCAGGGCTACACAGGAACTGTTGGAATTGGACTTGAGTATCAAGAGATCAAAATAAGGCCTGGTCTATGACCGGGAGACTCATGAAACAGAAAATTATGAGCCACATTTTATTGTTAGCTGAGTAGATAAGTGCTGCTATAACAAAATACTTTATAGGCAAGAGAAATTTCTTCCTCACAGTTATGCAGGCTGGAAAGTCCAAGATCAAGGGGCCAGGGTGTGTGAGAGCTTTCTTACAGAGTCCTCCCACAGTGGATGGCAGAGGAACAAGAAGGGTGGGCACCATGTCCTCAAGTGGTGGAGGAGCAGGAGACAGAGAGCCCACACAGAGTCCTTTTGGTAAAGGCCTGAACTGATCCATTCAGGAGAACAAAGCCCTCATGACCTGTATACCTCCCACAGGGTCCCACCTCTCAACACTGCTGCCTTGGGTATTAAATTTCCAATACATGAATTTGGGGAGACATATTCGATCTATAACAATGACTATATTGGAAAAAGATATTCTGGGCTAAAAAGACTCAGAACTCACTTCTCAGAGAGCATCTGAGGCTCTGAGTCTCTGTAGAGTAGACTTTGGGAAATACTAATATAGTGCAACATGGATATGATATGAATTTCTTCTTTCTTCTTTCCTTTCCTCTCTCTCTTCCTCTCCTGTCCTCTCCTTTCCTTTCTTTCTTGGCAGAGTCTCACTCTGTTGCCATGGGTAGAGTGCTGTGCCATCATAGCTCACAGTAACCTCAGTCTCTAAGACTCAAAAGATCCTCTTGCCTCAGCTTCCCAAGTAGCTGGGAGTACAGGTGCCCACCAGAACACCCAGCTAGTTTTTCTGTTTTTAGTAGAGACAGTCTCACTCTTGCTCAGGCTGATCTCTAACTCCCAAGCTCAAGTGATCCACCCACCTCTGCCTCCCAAAGGTGAGAGCCACCAGGACCGGCCATGATACTACATTTCTAGTGATGTGTGCTATAGAATAACCACTACTTGTATGTTTCTAAGTGGTTTATAATGCATTTTATGTGCTGTTTCACGTTAATTCTCCAAATCACCTCTGTGGTCAGAATTAATATGTTCATCTCAAAGACATAGAAACAAAAACTCCAAGAGATTAAACACCTTGTCCAAAGCCTCCTAAGTATAATTACAGGCAGAGCTAGGACCCAGAGCTAGAACTTTGGGTTTAAACCCTGCGCTGTTTCCAGGAGTGAAAGCAGTAAGCTAAGGAGAATGAGAAGACTTTGGTCATAGTTAGCAACTTTTTAAAGCAGTCTGGACCCACCATGGCACAGAGTCATTCCTCAACATTTGAGAGAAATAGATGAGAAATGATTGAATATCTATTTTGCAGCAGCTGTTTTTCTGTTCTTTAAAGAACGCAGTCCACAGAACCAGGTAAACTGAACAATCCTTTCACCTGCTGTTTATGGATTAAGATGAAATCTCCGAATGGCTGAAACAAGCGGGGAACAAAGTGCTGCCCACACAGACGCTGCTGACAACGTTCACCTCCTGCAGGGACGCAGCTCCGCCCACCTGCTCTAATTACCCGGAGTCAGATTCTGCCTGTACCTTAAAGTTCTCCAGAGAAGGAGTCATTAGGAGAAGGTTTTAAAATGATTTTAATAAGAGCAACAACTGTAATCGTTTAAAGATCAGCAACAAGGTGAAGATTCTCAGGAAAATAAAGCCCAGACAAAATTGTTCCAAAAGTATTGGGGCCTTCTTCACCCGATGACGGCGTGTGTGACACAAGATGATCAGACGGATTTTTCGTGTGTATTTGACCAAGCTGCTTCCCACCCCTGGAGAAATTTTTCCCCCCTTTGAAACAGGAATTCTGACATATCTTAGCCTCATGGAATTGGGAACAGTGAAGGCAAGCATTTGCGGCGCCTAATAAATATCAAGACCCTCTTTTATTCCTGTCTCTTGATACTTGGACACATGATTTGGAGATATTGACAGAGTTTCAGTCACTGTCGTCTCACGAGAATGTTTTGCCTCCAACAGAAACTGAATGCGACACACGGTGCACCTGGGCAAGGCGTGGCTTTCAGAGATGGTGGGGATCCTTCTCACCCTCATTTTCCAAGTAGAGACTGCAGCCTCACAAAAAGATTTTCTAATCCCTCGGGGCTTTCCGTCTAAAGTTCCTTAGATCTCTGAAAGTCCTGAATGTTTATATCTAAATGAGAATCTGGACTAGCCTCCAGGATTCTGAAGCTTCAAGAATCTGTTTTCTTCTGTTGAGTCTCCACTGGGAACAAAGGAGACAGGCAAACCTTTGCAGACTCTTCCCTTCCCCTCATTTCTGGGAAAAAAAAAAAAAAAGGAAAAGTCAGTGACAGGATTTCAAAACTTAAACCATGACTTTGGAAAGCGCTGATGGGAGTGGCACAGTAACTGAAAAGAGGGTGGTTTCTCAACAGGGTTACTTTTGTCCACAAATCATGCTCTGAAACATGAGGTTAGAGCACTAAGTTTTGTGATCACAAAACTCAAATATCCAAAAGGATAGCATTCTGGGCTGAAAGTGCTGAGAACAGGAAAACGCTCAAAACAGAATTATGTGTTTCTTAGATGTCAAGACTCAGAAGCTTCCATCTGATCACACAGCGCAATCTCAGAATGCCCACAAAATGGATTCTGCATCATTTATTTTCAAATTTTGGAATTATATATTTTTGTTATTTAACCAGTGATCGTGGAGTCTGTATATTTAACTCACTTTTCTAAAAAGCAAGTGCTTTAATTCAAACGATTTAGAATCCATGCAGATGTAGTAGAACGGCTTCTTCTGTTCCCGTGGGACTCTGAGAGACACCTCAGGGTTTTCTCTTACTTTTATTTATATGTGATTCAGTGAGTGCCGAGGTGGCCGTCCCCGTTCACACATGACTTGCAGTGCCTGAGCTCCAGTTCTGCACCTTCACTGTCCCTCAGTACCTTCAGGCTGTTGGCAGCAATCGTAGCAGGTGCATGGTGGTTTCTCATTGTAGTTTTCATTTGTATTTCCTTAATGCATAATGTTGAGAAATTCTTCATATGTTTGTTTTCCATAACCTGTATTTTCTTTATTGAAACATCTGTTTAAATCTTCACTACTATTCATAAAAAAAGGGTCTTACATGTCTTTTATTACAGTTATTCCTAAGAAATGTGTGGGTTTGGACAGTATTTTAAGTGAAAATTTTATTTTTCTAGACGTCTGCTGTGACTGTATGAAAATGATTGATCTTCACCTATTTCCCTTATATCCTATGACCTTACTAAATTCAGTCACTGCTTCTACTACTAGTTGTGTAGATTCCTGATGACTTTCCACTAAAGATTCTGTCACCTTCAGAAAGAAACAGTTTCGGCTCGGCACCTGTGGCTCAATTGCTAAGGTGCCAGCCATGTACACCTAAGGTGGCAGGTTCGAATCCCCAGCCCGGCCCGCCAAACAACAATGACGGCTGCAACCAAAAAATGGCC
>CAUYQV010168923.1:0-21358 GCA_963574575.1 Galagoides demidoff
CATCTAAAATTTGGGGGAACACAAATATTCAGTCTGTAGTACCTACTGTAGCTGTTACCATTCAGCATTGTTCTGGAGCTACTAATATGATAAGATAAGAAAAAAGAAATCAGAATTACGTATACTGGAGAGGAAAAGATAAAATTGTCATTGTGTACAATTAATATAATTACTTACTTTTAAAAAAGAAAATCAATTGAAAACTATTCAAAATAATAAAGTTTAGCAAGTTACAAGGTGAGTATGCAAATGCTTATATATTTACCAAGTGTTAGTAATACACTACTACAAAATTTATTTTTAAAACTCTTGCTTATTATGACAACAAAAAAAAATGAGTTACTTAGAAATAAATGTATTAAGAAATGTATAAGATCTACTTATGTGTTGTTAAGACAGGCTCTGGACCAAACTGCATTAGTCAATCTAAGCCCCAGTATTTAATAGCTGGATAGCTGGGACTTAGGAAATCTTAACCTGTATGTATGTATTTGTAGAAGAAAAGACTAAAAAGGTATATGCACATGTGACTAGTATCCCTCTGGCTATTTAGGGCCAGCCTAGTTGGCATAACAAAATTTAAACTGAATCTCTCACTGTATTAGCTTTTTATTGCTGTTATAACAAATTTTCACAAACTTAGAGGATTAGAACAATATCCCTTTATTATCTCACAGTTTGTAGCTCAGTGTCAGGACAGTGGGGCTGAGCTGAGTGTTCTACTTAAGAGTATCAAAGGCTGAGATCAAAGTGTGGGTAGGCTGTGTGCAGCTTTGGGAGACCCTCGGGATACATCTGCTCCCAGCCTCCTTAGGTTTTTGGCTGAATTCAGCCCCTGTCATTGGAGGACAGAAGCTCCCACTTCCTTGATAGTGGTCAGCTAGACACCACCTGCATTCCCTGGCTCCTGGCTCCTTTTAACTTCAGAATTAGCAATGGTAGATCATGTCCCTCTCATATCTCTCCTATTTTCTCTCCTATCTTATGTCTCTTATTTTCTCTTTCTCCACCATTTCTCTGACTATTTCTTCTGCCCTCCTCTTCTGATTTTAAGAACACATACGATTCCATTGGGCCTACCCAGAGAGTCTCCCCATTTTAATGTCAGCTGATAAGTAACCTTAATTACATCTGCAATAATCCCTTTCCCATAGATTGAGTAACCAAAGGGCAAGAAGCTTAGGGAGGCATCATTAGAATTCTGCTTACTATACTCAGATCAATTAAGCCACAAAATTAAGGACAAAAAGCCCCAAGGGCAACCATCTCAGACTCAGGTTCTAAAAACCTCAAAGATTACATCTGAACATAATGGAGTTCCTATTCTTAGTTCAGATTTCTTTCACAGATGAGACAGTTGAAACCCAAATTCCTTATTCAAGGCTGGTAGACTAATAAATATTGAGAATGAGAACAAAGCCTTCTCCCTACCCCAAGACAGTGTTTTTTTCTTACTATGTAGTTCCTCTCCCTCTTAGAGTAGGAGTTGAATTTTCTTCTTACCTTGAGTTTTCAGGCAATACTTCTGGGCCAACATCAGGCTTTGGCTCCTACAAGTAAATTTAAGCATTTCTAGGTAGACTATTTTCTCTAAAGCCACACAGTAATGGCCCTAAGAGACTTGAGTAACCAGCTCGGTGTAGTGGACAGCAAAACTTGATCTGAAGTCAGAGGCTTACCAGCTTCTTCAGCTACAAGACAGAGAGAATCGTGACTGCCTCACAGGGAGGAGGAATAGCTGTGAGAGTGGAAGTGTCACCATGTTGTGTGCATGCACTCTGCCCACTTCAAGGTGTTTCACATGACAGGATAATAGTAGTGACTTTTGTCAGAAAGCCATGCAGTGTCTTCCATATTCTCTCCAGCCAGAGGACTGCAGGATGAGAAAGAATCCCCAAAACCAGTCACTTGAGGCATTATCTGAAGCTGCCTCAACTCTTTTTTTTTTTTTAATTTTATTGAGCTGCCTCAACTCTTAAGAAGAAAATGAGAATCCCTTGAGTCTCAAATTCCACAGCCCAGCAAGATGCTAAGATTTCCAAGATCTGGGGGAAGAAGGTCTTCCTATTCTTTGTGCTCACCTCTGTGCCCAGGCCCTTGCAATGATGCTTACAGCCTGTGCACCTCACTGCATTGATCCAGACCTGAAACCCAGTACTTCCCTGTTCCCTGAAATTATCCTTTTTATAAAAAAACTTTATATCACCTTTACTGAATCATCAAAATTATCCTCTCCTACAAAAGCACCAATGAGCAAAATCTGTTTCCCTAAAGACTGTATACAAGTCTGACAATTAAGTTCACAAACTCATCCTAGAAAAAGTGCTACACCCCATTGCTGAATATCACTATAGTAATATTTGAAGTACTCCCCTCAGGAGTACACTCATGCCAGCACCTAGTCCACTTGTCAAACAATTTTGGGACCCTTGTTCTGGAATGGCCATCAGAGCTGTCATCATATTACCCTTAATGTCCTGAATGCCATCAAAATGTCTTCTTTTCAATATATATTTTATCTTTAGGTAAAGAAAAAAGTTGTTGGGGGCTGGGTCAGGTGATTAAGGATACTGTTCTAATACAGTTATTTTTTTTACTGACTAAAAACTTCCTCACAGACAGTGTCATGTGAGCTAGTGCATTGTCATGATGCAAGAGCCATAAGTTGTTAGCTAAGATTTTCAGTTAAGATTCTCCAAACTGTTTCTCTATTAGTGTTTACTTGGTCTGCTATGCTTCTCACAGTCAGCTGACAATTTTAATGTGGAATTCAATTGATTTTTCCAATGATTTCTTCAGTTCTGCTCATTACTGGCCACCCTGACCTCTTTTCATCAGTGATGCTTTCTTTCCCCTCAGAAAAACATTTAATGTATTTGTACACTGCCATTTTCTTCATGGCATTATCTCCATAAACCTAGACTAACACATTACTGATTTTACTTCTACTCTTGCCAAATTTAACAAGAAATTTATGAATGTTCATTCCTCTAATTCAAGCTCTGACATTCTCAAAATAGCACACAAAAATGCACAACAACAATAATGAATGCCACTCAGCAAGATACCACCACACATTGCCATGTACATAGCTGTGGGACACTGATATCACTGATATACCAAGGTTATATAATCTTACTGAGTTGTTTGTACAGTGCTGCCAATGTAAGTGCATGGTGGCAAGTTTGCAAACTTAGTTGACAAGCATCATATTCCTATGAAAGGAGGAAGGTTTCACTGCATATGCACATCAAACAGCTTAAAGATCTATATTAGGTATTTTTATTGTTGGGAGTCCTCCTCATAAGACCTCTCATAAGTGGGAATTTCTCTCTCTGACTCTGCCTTCACTCCCCCTAGCTCAGTGGTTCTCAACCTTCCTAACGTCTCCTAATGCCGTGACCCGTTAATATGGTTTCTCATGTTGTGGTGAGCCCCCCAACCATAAAATTATTTTTCTTGCTACTTCATAACTATAATTTTGCTACTGTTATGAATCATAATGTAAATATCTGATATGCAGAATGTATTTTCATTGTTACAAAGGGGTCATGACCCATAGGTTGAGAACCGCTGCCCTAGCTCTACCCACTCCTTCCTCCCAACCCTTCACCTTTTCCAACTTCAAGATGCTTCCCTCCCCAGTACAGTACAGCCCCACTATCCTCAGCCCCTCTGGTACCTTAGCTTATAGATGCAAATCAGTCAGGTACTCAGTAGACCAAAGCACTTTGCTTTGACAAGATCTCCCTCCCCACCATAGAGGAACTACTGAAATAGAAATTGCCATTTTTTAAATCTTGCTGGCTTGTGGTCAAAACACTAAATGGTATTTGTAACATGATTCTGTGGCCCTGTTGTTAAAGGAATTGCCTTTGTCATATTTTTTTGTTGTTGTTCCAAAGGTGTCCCTCAGCCTAATATAACTTGGTTGAAGAAAGGAGGATCTCCGAGTGACAATGTTTCCTTGCTTTTCAATGGATCCCTGTTGTTGCAGAATGTTTCCCTTGAAAATGAAGGCACCTACATCTGCACAGCCACCAATGCTCTTGGAAAGGCAGTGGCAGCATCTGTGCACCACCTGCTGGGTAGGTGTCAGATTCTTATTGTTCATTAAGTACCCCTATAGTGTGTACAAAGTAGGGCTTGGTTTTGGTGATTCTGAGGTCAAGGCATGATAAGATAGACATTACATGGTTTGAACCATCACTACCCTTTCCTCTTTAAAAAGAAGCACTAAATTCTATCAGCCTGTCTTAACCAGTTCTCTCAGAAGCTATGACATTTTTAATGCTACTCCTCTGCATAAGAACTTATACTATTAAATTTTTCTGGCCCAAACTAAGACCCTTCATGTTCTTCCTCTATATCTGCTCTTCCTCTGACCCCTATTCTTAGCTAGCACTGAGGTGTGTTCTAGCCAGAATAGTTACACACATCATGCTCCTCCCTCTTTGCTTTCCTAGAAAGGAATGTCCTTCACTGTTTTCCCTACATGGCCCAAATTGCCATTATCCTGTGGAACCAGCTGAGTCCCTCCTCTTTGTGTGCATCCTTCTCAAATCTTGTCGACCCTCTCCTTTCTTTGCTCTCACTACTTGGTGCCTGATTGAGTCCTCCTGTGCATTGCTCTGAAATGCTTTCTTCTTTTATTTCTGTTTCCTCAGTAAAGTTGGAGGTCCCTCAATGGTAGGGACCATGTCTGATGTTTCTTTTGCAGTCTTGAGGAGAGAATAGAGTGTGAGGTACACAGTAGGAACCCCATGAATACCAGTTTATCACTCTTAAAATACTGTTGTGCAGTTGGGTCAGTATTGCAATTTGGCGAAGGTCATTGCAGGGTGCCCCCAGCACAGGATGAGAAGCTAACTTCTGTCTACTGTGGTTAATATCTTGTCAAGCTCTTGACACTAAAATAAGCTTCAAGTTACTGGGGTTTTCAGACTCAATAAGTTTTCCACTAGAGTTTACAAAAGTTTGAGAGTTAGTCACAGTAATCAGTCAGAGATCTTTTTTTATTCCCCTCTGTATCCCCAGCACCTAACACAAGTATGTTAAATACATGTCTTATGAATGAATGAAATTGAATCACCAGCAAAACTAATAGAATCTGTGGTGAACCGAGAGGAGAGGAGAGGATGTGAATGAGTGTCCTTTGTGGCTTTCCTTGTTGGTAGTTAAAGGGGCCCAGAGATGTAGTGATGGGCAGTGCCTGTGTAGGGGCTGGGTTAGCTGCCATACACCACATGCTCTGATGTTCACTGATCGTAGTGATATTTACAGCAGTACCACGTTGTAAACAGTAATTTTTAATCTTGCTGCATTTATGAGGAACCTTGAGGCTCGCAGGGCATGTGGACCCATGCTCAGGCATGTGCTCTGCTCTCCCAGGGCCCTTCACACGGCCTGTCAGGGGCTCTCAGTACTGATCAGAGAAGCAGTGACAAGCTCCAAGTGGCGCTTCCCTAAGCACCGCAGTAATCTTCTGAAATCTCGGAACAGAAGAGTTTCAGTAGATGGGCAGGGCTAATCCTGATGGATTCTTCAGGGACTTCTCCCTGATCTCTGAAGAGTCCCAGCCTGCTCCTTGCTTCTATCCATCTCCACTGATGGCTCTGCCTGGCTGTCTCATCCCCGCCCTGCACAGCATTTCTTTTAGGAATCCCCTCAAGCCTAGAAGCTCATGACTTTGGTAACTTGGCTGAGGGACGAGGTCACAGCATTTCTAATTTGACTGAGAAAAAATCGTAACATGGAATTCTTATGCTGAAGCTTCACAACCCTCCTCTTATGCTGAAGCTTCACAACCTTCCTAAAACCCTGCACTCGTTACCCTGTGAGGTCCCCTGGGGAACATTCTCCCAAAGCCCCTCTAGCCAGCCAGTCTGTTTTCTCCAGCCCCATCTGGAATTCCAGTGACTGCATTCTGATGCCACATATTAGCCCGGTGAATGTCTCTAACTGAACTCCTATCCCCCCCACATGGTATGCTCACTCCACTCCCAGACCCGTGTGAGCCTCAGCATCCAGGGGCATGGATGTTATTACAAAGCACTGATTTCCTAGTAGCTGTCTATAAGAACACCGATGCTAAAACAAGAATTAGATCATTTCTAACTGGTAAAAAGTATAACTTTTTTTTTCCTCTCAGAACAAAGATGGCCAGAGAGTAAAACTGCATTTCCCAAGGGACATAAAAAGTCTGTTCTCAAGGCATCCAATAGTGGAACCAACAGCGATGGCCTAACAGGAGAACCCCTGCTTCAAGGTCTGGGATTTTGACTTCTTTAGGATTTGCTGTTTGTGAGGCATGTGGAAGGATAAGGAATTAGCTAAAAGACCCTACGTGTTTTTCACTTGGCAATGTGGGAAATCACTCCTAGGCATTTGGCCAACCTTTTTTTTATCCCTCAGTCTTTGGTGGTTCAATTTATTCTTTCCACATTGAAGGAATTTTGTAGAAAAATCCACTCTTGAGGCAGCCCACAGAGTTCATATCCCAAATATGGATCATTATTTATAATAATGTAGATATTGATTTTCCAGTTTCAAAACTACTGCCAAATTGGTGAATATCAATAGAAGGAATGTTTGCTGAGAGCACTGGAATTGAGTCTTTCATTGTTCTCTTTTCACAAAAATGATTTTTCCATACATACCAACTTTGTTATATGTCATTGCTTAATCAAGAGAACCTAATCTAAGTATTACAAGCAAAACTCTTCAGAAGGCCAAGGCGGCAAGATAGAATTTAAAAAGTCAAAATGCTTGAATCATAGGAAATCATCACTGATGCTCTTAGCTCTTTGTAGTTCAAAAGTGGATAAATCACAGAAGAACACAAACTACTATTAAACCTGATGTTTTATCCATTACACAGAATAATAATGGCTGCATCATTTCTACCCTTTAAATCTTGCCTCTCTTTTGCATGATATATTATGCAGAATATAACACATAGGTGGAGAATCTGGAAAATGAGCTTCTGAGCTTCTACCTCCTGAGATGCAAGCGAGAACACAGAAGAAGAAGACCATGTTGAACTGCCAATCAGTGATCCCTCACATGTTATTCCTAACACAATATCTTGGGGATATTTATGTGTTATACTTTCTTCCTCTTTTAGACATACTACTCCTATTATTCCATGCATAATTATCCATTCATTGGACATTCAACAAATATTTGCATAGTGCTTAGCTCTTCTGAGGACTAGAGGATGCAGAGATGACCTAGTCTTTGAGAAGCACTCATCTGAAGAGGGAGGCAGCTGTGTAAACAGATGCTCTGAAGCAGTGTGATAAGTGCCCACAGAGAAAGAGGACCAAAATTGGATTGGATGGTAGCACCAAGGAAGACGCTCTGTGTCTCTCTGGAGAAGTCAACTAAGTTTTCATGTTGGTCGTGATGTTTATTCTGAGAAGAGGAAGAAGGACATTGTAGTCAGAAAAGCAAGGCTATGCAAAGGCACAGATAAGTTCCAAGTGGCATAGAACACCAAGATAAAAAGAATTCCCTCAAATCAATTGATGAAAAAGTTGCATATATGTGAGGCTGAAGCTACTGTTGAAGGTAGAGCCTTTGGAATAGTCAAACTCTTGTTTATTTTATTTTATTTTATTTTTGCAGTTTTTGGCTAGGGCTGGGTTTGAACCCTCCACCTCTGGCATATGGGGTCGGTGCCCTACTCCTTTGAGCCACAGGCACTGCCCCAAACTCTTGGTTTATTAGAACTACCTACATTGTTCACCCACCTCCTACAGATACACACATACATGTGCGAAGACATACTCACACACTATGAACTGTGCCAAACTTTCAATGGATCCTTAGCTTAACATTTCAAAAATACTTGTTTATTAATTTGACAAATATTGGCTGAATAACTAATATTTTCCATTCTCTGTCCTAGTGTTGAATAGGACAGTGTTTATGGACTTGACATTCTGACATTCTATTAGGTGATATGGACAATAGCCAAGTAAATATAAGATAATTATGTAAGCTATTTCTCTGTGGTAAGTATGATGAAATACATAGTTATTGGAGGTAGCCAATCCTGTGGCCCACCTCAGCGTGGGCCTTCTCAGGAGGTGATGTTTGATCCCAGACCTGGAGGATGAGATGGAACCATTCGTGTAGAAAGGGGAAGAAGGAACCTTTCGGACAAAGGGAATAGTAAGTGCAAAGACCACAAAATGAGAATTAGCTCCACACAGTGGAAGGATGGATAAGGTTCATGGGACAAGTGCAGTGGGGTGTAGGGAGAAGAACTTGAGATGAGGTTGGAGAGTTGCTGAGGACCAAATCATTCAGAGATTTGAGGACCAAGGTAAAGGCTCAACAGTTCATTCCTAAAACAGGGGAGGCCATTGGGACTGATGTGATATGATCTACTTTTCAAAGGCATTTCTGTCAAAAAGCACTTACCGTAGAACAAAAAAATTATCAAATTGGACTCCATCAAAATCTTAAAGATCTGTCCATTAAAGACACCATTAAGAATATGAAATAGATGGGCCATAGCTGGTAGAAATTTTGGCAGAGTATGTTTGATGGAGAGCTTATATCTAAAAAATATAAAGAACTTATACAAATTCATAGTGAACATCCTACTTCCCCACACACACACACAGATACACACACAAAGGGCAAAAGACTTGAGAAGACACTTCTCAAAAGAAGATATACAGATAGCATCAAGGAAATGAAGTTAAACCTCAATGAGATAGAATTGCACAGCCAATAGAGTAGCTAAGAGCAAGACCACCCATGCAAGTAGGACCCTCACACCTGGCTTAATGTGTAAAATGGTAAAAAACACTTTGGAAAACTTCTTGACAGTTTCTAATAAAGTTCAGCATATACCTGCCCTTGACCCAGCAATGCCACACACAGGTATTTACCTGGGAAAAAATAAAAAACTTGTTCACAAAATGCTTTGTACAAGAATATTCATAATGGCCCTCAATGGGAGAACAGATAAAAAACTGGGATGTAGGGTGGCACCAGTACCTCAAAGGAGTAGGGCACTGGCCCAATATACTGGAGGTGGCAGGTTTAAACCCAGCCCCGGCAAAAGAAAAAAACTGGGATGTAGTCATACAAGCAAATATTCTTCACCTACAAAAGAGATGACTACTGATATTCACTGTGATGTGAATGAATCACAAAAACACCATGCCAGGCAAAAGAAGCCCAGTGAAAAAGCATATACAGCTCAGAACCCAGGAACAGGCAACACTGATGTTTACTGGTAGACATGAGGGAGTGGTTACCTGGGAGGGGTGTAGGGTGATGAAAATATTACTTACCTCACTTTGGGTCATCATTATGCAAGTAATTGGGAACACTCATAAAACTCTGCACCTGAGAGGAGCTAAGCATTTTATTGAATATGAATTATGCCTCAGTAAAAATATGTTTTTAAAGAAATGAACATACATCCTGCCTTGAATTGTCAAGGTGTGTTCGTGACATGTGGCACCATAGAAAGAGACTTGGAGTCAGACATACTTGGGTTCCAGTCCAGCTAACAGGTGATGGACACTGGGCACGTTACTTAGCTTCATTCAGCTGCCAACTCTGCAAATAAAATTATCTAATTCACAAGATGACCATAAAGATTAAGTGAAAAATGGATTACAAAGTGTCTGACCCAGTACCTGTCATCTGGGAGGTTCTCAGTAAACTTCACTATTTAAAAAAATTATTTTAAAATAAACTGCAACTTAAAGGTCCTTGCTTACACATAACTAAAGCTATAAGTAAAATATAACATAAGACGTATTTTATGTTTCTGCTTTGCAAATGATGCCATGTACAATTTAAGACAAAAATTCAAAAATCAGAAGGCAAAACTGGAAAACAATAAGTTAAAGAAACCACTCTGCTGTGTGAGAGGGCCTGTGGACACAGCTGGTAGCTATCAATTACTTGTGATTATTACAAGAAAACCTGGCACCTTCTGTGATCATACACAAATCTGTCATCATCATGTCCTACCTCATCTTTTACCAAGCATCAGCAGGGGAAAGAAAGGCTGTTTGGAATAAGCACTAAAATAAAAAAGCTGGGATTCCTGGAGGTGGTCAACTTCTACTTTTCTAAAGGAAACTCCTATTTTTACCTTCCAGATGTCTCCATGACAAATTATTTAAGCAGTTTCAGGACAAATCTGAAGTTTCAATTAAGAATTAATGGAAAAATAGGAATGGATCTCAATGCATCTTTAAACTTACTGCTTAATCCCTGGCCCTTGTTTCTCCTGCTAAATCATCTTTCATTTCTTGGCCTGATTCACTTTCACTCAAACCCAGTAGGACATCCCCTGGAGAGGCCCACCTCTCATGTCCTGTCGGCTCTGCCTAAAGAATCCTAAGGAGACAGCATACTCAGAGCGCCTCCTCCCTCTTTCTGGGGTATTTCTAGCAGATCCAGCTGGTTTATGACAGCCTCTTTCCCAGGCTGTGGGCCAAGGACCCCATTCTGGCTGCCATTCCTGCCAGTTTCTACATTAAGTCAGTTAAGGAAAATAAGCTTTAAGGGACCTCCTTGCACTGTGAGACAGCTTTCTCTCCATGTGCTGCTTGAAGACCCAGACAAGCAGCCACTCAGGAAACAGGCCATGGGGATCTCCGGACATGTCCTCTCCAGCCCGTGGTCATTTCTCATTTGTGGCTGTCATGACATTTCATTTTCTTTCTGCAGAACCTGTTTGGGAGCCTGGTAACTGGTCACATTGTTCTGCCACCTGTGGACACTTGGGAGTCCGCATTCAGAGACCCCGCTGTGTGATGGCCAATGGGCAGGAAGTGAGTGAGACCATGTGTGATCACCTCCAGAAGCCACTGGCTGGGTTTCAGCCTTGTAACATCCAGGACTGCCCTGCAAGGTACCATGAAGTCACTCTAGTCTCATCAGTACCAAGTTTTGCTTGTTTTAAAAAAAACAGTAATTTGGACATAATGATTCAATAGCTAAAATTTACTCTGTACTGGGCATCCTGCTAAGTGCTTTATATGGATTATTTTCCATCATCTGTAAGGGAGGTGTTGCTAATTTCCCTTTTTACAGATGGGGAAGCTCCCTAAGCCACCCAGTTACAACAGCAGCCAGAGCTCAGACTGAGGCAGTCTGCTCCTTGCACTCACAGGCTGATAGCTCCTCAACATTTCGGTGAGGCTGATTTCATGGGTTTACCTAGAAGATGATGCAGATGAACAGAATCACCAGTGCCACTAGTTAAAAACACACAGTTCCCTAGACTTGACCCCGAGAGGTAAAACAATAACTTCTCTAAGTACTAAATGATAAGATCTATAATTTTAAAGATACAGATGTCCAAAATACATCCTGTGATCTCCCATCCCCAGTACTCTCCATCTCCATGACCACACCCCAGACTCCCTTTTCCTCTGACTTCCATCTGTTCTCATCAATTCCCACTGTCCCTCCTGGAGCCCACACCATCCTCACCATCATCAATCATCATCTCTCCCGATGCTTGTCTCCGTCCCCAGAATAAGGATCTTTGCAAAAGAATTCCTTGTGGTAGTCTGCTGCTTAAAACACTTGCTTAGGACAAAGGCCAAAATTCCTACACTGGGGTTATGTCTATCTTGTACGCCTTTTTATCCTCAGTGTCTAAAATAGTGCCAAGGATGTGGTGGGTGCTCAGTTAATATTTACTGACTAAAAAATAAATCAGTAAAGGAATTGAAGTCCCTTCCTTTTGGGGCCTTTCACTGCCTGTCTTCCCATGTTTTGCTTGCCTCTCTCAGACTGAGTTAACTGATCACCATCCATGCTAGTCATTTTTGTCTCTTATATGTGCTATTCCTTTTCTGACTCAGGGCCTTTGCACACACTGCTCTGTACCTAGAATGCTGTTTCCTCTCTCTTAACTTAATTATTCCTCCTATCTATGTGTACCCCAATGTATTTTCAGGGAAACCATCCCTGACGTTAGCCTCTGAGCTGTATGATTTTTATATTTCGTATCATTCGTATTTAATAGCTCTTGTTACAATCTGTCTGTCTTGCTGTCCCACTAGACTACAAGTTCTATAAGAGTAAATTCATGGCTGCTTTGCTCAACAATTTATTCCTAGCATTTAGAACAGTATCATCCTCATTATGTATACTCTATAAATATTTGTGAAATCAATGAATAATTGGATAGCATAGACTTTAGCAGATAATTGACCAAATGGCACCACATTAAAAAAATTTAAAAATCCACATTAAAAAAATTTTAAAAGGACATAATGCAAACCTATTAGGCAGCTACTATTATCCACCTCATTTTATGGATGAGAAAATGGAGGAATGCTTAATATTATACATTTCACTGCCCTGTACAAATGCCCACACTAGACCTGACTGCCTATGCCTTGGAGGAGGTTAGGAGGCAGAGTCACACTGCAGAACAGAACAGTTGCCCTGAGGCATGTTCTTGGAAGAGGTATCAATATTGTGTGTATCCTAACTGAACTGTCTGTGGTACCCATTGCAATTCTCAAAAGGAAAATCTCACACTAAGGCTAACTCTCAGAAAGCAGAAAACATATGCAATTAACTAGGGGTAACAAAACGCAAGAAAGCTTGTTTCATGTCAATTCTTGATTTTCACAAAGTAAATAGAATACACATTGGGAAATTTATCAGCAGACTTGTTTCTTAAAAATTCACAAGGCTTTGCACGCTCCTAGAATAAGCAGAGTCATTCACTTTCACACCTGGGGGAAACCACAGAGAGCATCTAACCTCAAATTCCCAGATCCCTGTGTCAAGTGTCCTTAACATTTCTATGCCGAAAAAACCCCAAAAAACAAAAAAACATTTCTATGCCATGGCCCCTTCTGGTAGTATAGAAAAGCCTATGGATACCTTCTTAGAATAATATTTTTCAATATATAAAATAAAATACATTTGATTACAAAAGAAACTGATCATATTGAAGTACAGATATCGAAACATTTTATACAAGGTGTCTCAAAGATCACCCATAAAGTCGCTATAAATAAGGAAAGTGGGAAATTGTAGCTAAATGTACCTTTAGAAAATATTCATTACAAAATTTTACAAAGAAGTGGCCAACATATAGAGAACATTTTGTATAATTATGTAATGAATATTTTATAAATAAAGGTAATAGATTTGCTTCTCAATTACACTCAATAACAAGATATAGTTCTTTAATTGTGAAATGGTAATGGATATAAATGGTATTTTGAGGACCTACCACAATTGTAGTGTGATATGGAAATACCTATGATTTCTACTGATAACAAAATCAGAAGTATTACAGACTACTGTAGTTTGGGACCTATGTTTTTATAATTGAAGGAATTAAAATTCAGTTAGATCTTAGTGACAACAAAGAAGTAATTTTTTTTATCGTCCAAATACTTGGTCTCTGTTGATAACCAGAACTGGTTAGTATCCCAGCAGCTGCTTAAACATCTTCAGGAACAAAACACTCAATATCTCAAAGGTATCCAGATCTACATTCAACCTTCTATAATAATTACATGAACTTTCAGGTTAGGCAAATCTGGAATGCAGGCCTACCCCTCCTGGCAGCTCAGTCATGTGACCAGAGCAAAGTTATTTAATTCGTGGACATCAGTTTCCTCCCAAGGGAATTACATAAGGTAACCCATCAGTGTCTGGTAGACAGACAACACATACAGACTTAAGGAGGATTTCCTTCTGCTTAGTTTCAATGAATTGAACTCCTCCTTTTTGAAATTTCTACCTAAGTTTGCCTTAGCTTTATGCTCTAAGGCCACACAAGTAATGGCTCTTCAGAAACTTGAGGACAGCAGCACCCTACTCCTACATTGGTTGTCCCTAGATGGTGACACTGTTTCTACTTGAGTAACACAATCTGAGGGTCCAGCTGAGCATTACTGTGCTGCTCATTCCCATGGTGCTGAAGCTGCCATGGTGTGAGGATTGACTTGTTCTTTTGATAAAACTTTTGGTAAAGGTCTGGCATCCCAGTCCTTACTAACATGCTATAGTTTTTCTTCCTAGGTGGCTCACAAGTGTGTGGTCAGAGTGCTCTGTGACTTGCGGTGAAGGATTCCACAGTCGGCAAGTGACATGTAAGCAGACAGGAGCCGAGGGGATGGTGCAGGTGGTGTCTCCAGCAGCATGTGCCCATAGAGAGCGGCCTCTGGGAAGAAAGCCATGTTCTGTCCATCCGTGTGCTCCACGGGAACCAGGGAACCAGGTAAAGCTGACAGACCTAGTGGGTAGACCATATAATCATCACCTTGTTTCCAATAAATTTTTTTTTTGGCATGGGGGGGAATGTCTGATTGGACTTTTAAATGAATTTTATATCTTTGACCTCAAAGTTTACATAGTGTCACTGTCTTCCAGAACAGAAATGAATGAAGTTCACACCCTTTGAATACAGTGGCACAGTAACAAAGCTCTAAGACAGAAGAGTTTAGGGGAGTAGGAGTGGGGGTAGCCTTCAAGAAAAGGAGGACAAAACATTCATGCTCCCTGCACAGAAGTCTAAGAACCTGTATCTCAAATGCTACCTTTAATAACATTATAATAAAAATTAGGAAACAATTATTCATAATGTATAGAAGCCATAAAGAAAAATAAAACACATTATTGAAATACATAAAGTAAACATTGACTAAATAAAGTAATAAATCTCTATTATGTTCCTGAATGGAAAATTTCAGTACTATAAAAATGTCCATTCCTTTAAATGAATAAATGTATATAATACAAATCTGATTAAAATCACAGTAGAACTTTTTTGTGGAATTTAAGATAATGCTGACATCCATGTGGGAAACAATATGATAATAAGCACAAGAAATTTTTATAAAAACAGACTGGTGGTGGTATAGAGAGACCTTCCTCATCCTACATCAAAGCATGATACAAAACTGTTACAAGTAAAACAGTGTAGCTAGTATTGGTGCAGAAATAGACACAGGTTAGGAGTATAATTAGTGCACAGAAACAGACCCATGTTTAAGGGGCATTAAAGTTCCATGGCAGTTAATCATAAGAGGAAAAAACGTTTTTCAAAATAAAGGCTACTACCAAGCATGAGAATGTATGCCTATAGTCCCAGCTACTTGGTAGTCTGAGTGGGAGGATCACTTGAGTCCAGGAGTTCAAGACCTGGGCAACATAGCAAGACCCTATCTCAAATAATAATAATAATAAAGGGTATAAAACTACAAAATTAGTGTTTTTTATTAAATGATAGCTGTGTATATTAATGCAATCCTGGGGTACAGTGTGGTGTTTTCATATACAATTTGAAATATTTTCATTAAACTGGTTAACATAGCCTTTATGCCATTTTCTTAGATTTTGTGTTAAGACAATTATATTCTACTCTTAGAAATATTCACTTGTACCCTTATAAGATAAACCATAGAAGTGATCCCTCCAATCACCCTCCCTCCACCCATCACAAAATTAGTTGTTAAAGAAATTAAAGAAGATGTAAATAAGTGGAAAGATATAAGACATTATTGCTAATAACACAATACTTCCCAAATTTATCTACAGATTGAATGCAATCCCTATCAAAATTTCATGTGGTTTCTTTGCCGAAATTGACAAGCAGATCCTAAAATTCACATGAAAGTGGAAAGCACTGAGAATAACCCTAAAAATCTTGAAAAAGAACTTAGAAGACTCACACTACCTGATTTCAAAACTTAATAAAAAGCTACCATGATCAAGACAGTCTGTTACTGGCACAGGATAGACTTAGAGATCAATGAAATGAAGTGAGTTCAGAAATAATGATGTCTGTGTCAATTAATTATCTATAAGGGTGACAAGACCATTCAAAGGAGAAAGAATAGACTTTTTATCAAATCGTGTAGGACAACTGAATATTCACAAAAAAATGAAATTGGACCAACTACTTTATAACTACTTTATAATATGGACCAAAAAATTAACTTAAAAATGGATCAAAGACCTATATTTAGGAGCTAAAACTATAAAAGTGTTGAAAGAAAACATAAGTATTAGTTTTCATGCTTTAAGAAATATTTCTTAGATACAACATCAAAAGCATAAGCAAGAATAAAAAAAAGATAGATTAGTCTAAATAAAATAAATAAACTTTTGCGCTACAAAGGAAACCATCAAGAAAGGAAACAGAGAACCCACAGAATGGGAGAAAATACTGAAAAATTATGCATTAAAAAGGAACTTATACCAAAAATACACATAAAGAATGCTTACAACTCAATAGCAAAAACACAAAAAAAACAATTAAAACATCCCAAAGGATCTGAATAGATAATCCTTGAATAAGGATATACAAATGGCCAAGAAGCACATGAAAAGATGCTTATCCTTAGTCTAGAGGGGGATGTGATCAGATACCACTTTATACCTACTAGGATGACATTAACAAAAAAAAATAGCAACACAGATTATTGAGGACATGGAGAAACTGGAATCTTCATGCATTGCTGGTGGAAATGTAAAATGGTGCAGCCGTTCTGGAAGACAGTTCCTCGCAATGTTAGACGTAGAGCTACTTACAATATGAGAGAAATGAAAATACTCTGTATGTCCACACAAAAATATGTACATGAATGTTCATGGCAGAACTATTCAGAATAACCAAAAAGTCAAAACAACACAATAGTAATAACCTCTGATAGCAAAAAAGAAGAAAGAACTGATGAGTAGATAAACCATGGCTTGTTTGCATGATGGAATTACTTGGCCATGAAGTGAGGTGCAGAGAAGCACCCCACATGGCTAAGTCTTCAAAACATTGTGGGAAGTGAAGGAAGATGGATGCAAATGACACATGCTGTCTAACATGTTTATGCCACCTGCCTGGGCTGGGTAGAGGCATAAAATCTATAGAGGCAAAAAGTAAGTAAGTGTTACCTAGGCCTGTGGGGAGAGGTGACAGGAGGAATGAGGAGTGACTGCAAAAAGTACAGGTGTCTTTTGGGGATGATGATAACATTCTAAAATTGACTGTGGTAAAGATTATATAACTCTAAAAAACCATTAAATTGTATACATTAAATGGTTATTTGTAAAGTTTGTGAATTATAACTCAATAAAGCTTCTTAAAATGTAAAGAAAAATAAGTAAAATCAAAGCCCAAAGTCAGGTTATACACCAAAATAAATTCCAACCTGTTTAAAGAGCTAACTATTTAAGTAATTAACTACAAATAGAATTATCACTACAGGAAAGACTTTTTCAAGCATAAAATAAATTATATGGAAAAATTAATAGACATTATTATGACTAAGTAAAAAATTAAAGACTTCATGTCAAAAATTTTTATATTTTTCCTATAATTAAATTCATATTAGCATTCAATCCTTCATTTTTGCTCATAGCAGAAAACCCAAACTTGGCATTTACTTATGATTTTAAGTGTAATCATTTCCAGACTTAAGCCCAATCAATTCAAGATTTGCCAAGTCCTTTCCCCTTCTCCCTAGAGGTGGTCTAAGTTTCAGGGGTGTAAAGGAAGGAAGAGGAAGCTGAAGTATCTTCTTGGCTCAAAAGGAGGGGTATCTGATCCCCAGAGATGCACTCTGATCCTCTAACAGGTGGTCCCCTTGTAACTGGTCTTTGGCTATCCCAGTTATCCATGGCTAACCCATGATCTCAGGATGCACAGGGTGCGTGAACTTATGGATTTACTCTGTGTTATGCTTTGATTCTAGTGTCCTGGACGTTGCAGGGGTCATGGTGTGAGGATGCAGCAGCGCCACACAGCTTGTCAGCACCACAACAGCTCTGACTCCAACTGTGACCACAGAAGGAGGTACTGGCCCTGCTCTAGAGCAGCACACTGGCCCTTGTCCCAGTCAGTGATTGTAACCACCTGAAAATAGAACTATTACTAGTGTCTACCCCCTCTTATAACTGACAATTTCCCATTAAATTATGAAATTAGTCAGGCACAGTGGAGTACAGCTGTGACCAGTCCCAGCTACTTAGGAGGTTGAGGAAGGAGAATCACAGGAGTCCCACAGTTTGAGGTTGCTGTGATCTATGATGACACTGCTAGACTGTAGCCAGAGCAAGACAGAGAGACCCTGTCTCAAAAAAAAAATAAAAAATTATGATTTCTTTAGTGCCATCCTCAATAGTATGTATCGTATTCAATTAGTAGTTAATATACACTATTTATAATTATAAATTATTTGGCTGTTAAACAAAGAGTAACTACCCTAAAAGGAAAAAAAGGGTAGCATTGAAAATAGGCAAATACTTCTTCCTCTCTATACAAAGTTGGTCAAGCCCAGTAACATTTTATTTAGGTTTATATATTAAATCTCCTTAATGTTTTTAAGAACTGCTTTCTTCCTGTTTAGAAACTGTTTTGATTAGGATATTGGCACAGTCGTTTAACAGATAATAAAATAAACTTCTATCTTATTGTGGGGCTTAAATAAGAGTGGAGTTTGCTTTTCTCTTCTATAAAAGTCTGACCTAGTAGATGGTTTAGGGCTGGAAAAATTTTCATGAGGTCACCTAGAGATCCAGACGCCTTCCATCTGGCAGCTCCATCATCCCAGAGAGTAACATCCACCCCCCCAGCAAAAAGTGGGGAAAAGAGCCTGGAAGGCTCACTAGTCAAGGGCTGTGGAGTTCTGTCCTCTTTTATTGTATGATCTTTGACTACCTAACCATCTAATCTGCAAAATGGAATATTATTATCCATGTAAACTCAGAGCTGGAAAGTTTTAATTATTTGGCTTAGTATGAAGCACCTTAGCAGCCTGGATCATGGAAAGTGTTTAACTGAAAACTATTTCTTCCTCCTCCACATACTGAGTCTTTCTGAAGAAAATAGGATGACCTTGACAATTGGCTCAGTTACCATTTTGAACCTTCAGTGAGGTTTGGCAGTGTAGAGTCAGCCATATTTCCTATTCCCCACAACATGATTTCAAGCCAGAACCATTTTTCTCAAATGGAAAATGTTTGGAACGGCTACTCTCATTCTCAATAAACAACCTAGTTTTCCATTTTGCTGAAGAGATAGAGACCGCACACACAGATTGACATGCATCATTCCAGATGTTTTACTTTGCATTCACAAGATGTTTTCACAAAAACAAATACATACATATTTGTTTATTGAACTTTTAAAAGCATATGTGTTTTTCTGAAACTTGCTTCTGCTTCTTAAGAATATACTATAAACACATGATGTAAATAGGAACAAAAACAAAGACCATATGATTATTTCAATAGATGCAGAAAAAGAATTTGATAAAATCCAGCACCTTTTCATGATAAAAACCCTCAGCAAACTAGGCATAGAAGAAACATATCTCAAATTATAAAAGCCATATATGACAAACCCATAGCCAACATCATAAAGATTGGGGAAAACTAAAAGCATTTTCCCTAAGAACTGGAATAAGATAAAAGTGCCCACGGTCACCACTTCTACTCGATATAATATTGGAAGTCCTAGTCAGAGCAATTAGGCAAGAGAATGAAATAAAGGGCATTCAAATTGGAAAAGAGGAGGTCAAACTATCCCTGTTTGCTGATGATTTGATCCTGCATTTAGAAAACCCTAAACACCACAGCAAAAGGCTCTTAGAATTGATAAATAAATTTATCAAAGTCTCAGGTTATAAAATCAGTATACATGTATCATAGCATTTCTCTATACTAATAACAGTCAGGCTGAGAATCAAATAAAGGACTCAATACCATTCACAATAGCTACAAAGAAAATAAAATACCTATGAACGTACTTTACAGAGGGGAAAGATCTCTACAAGGAGAACTATAAAACATTCATGAAAGAAATAGATGACACAAACAAATAAAATACTCTTGCTTATGGATTGGCAAATTCAACACCTTCAAAATGTCCATACTTCCCAAACTGATTTACAGAGTCAACTCTATCTCCATCACAATATCAAGGTCATATTTCATAGATCTAGAAAAAATAATCGTAAGTTTCATTTGCAACATGATGAAAATATTTCAAATTATATGTAAACCCAGCACATTGTACCCCATGATTGCATTAATGTACACAGCTATGATTAATTTAAAAAAGAGTTCATATAAACAAAACAATCTTTAAACAAAAGAAATCTGGAGGCATCACATTATTTGATTTCAATTTTACTACAAGGCTGCAGTAAATAAAAGAGTAGAGAACCCAGATATAAAACCATGTAGCTATGACCAACTGATCATCAATAAAGCAGATAATATACACTGGAGAAAGCAAACCCTATTCAATAAATACGCTGAGAAAACGGGATAGCTATAAGCAGAAGAATGAAATAGGATGCCTATCTTTCTCAATTGATAAAAACTAATTCAAGATGGATAAAAGACTTCAATGGAATAAAAATTCTAGAAGAAAACATAGGAAAAACTGTTCTAGACATCAACCTAGGCAAAGAATTTATGATTAAGACCCCAAAGGCAAATACAGCAATAAGAATAAATAAATGGGACTTAATTAAACTAAAAACTTCTACCCAGGAAAGAAAACAATTGACAAAGTGAATAGACAACCTACACTATAAAAGAGAATATTTGCAAACTATACATCTGATAAAGGACTAATATCCAGAATCTACCAAAAAAAAAAAATCAGCAAGAAAAAGACAAATCAAGAGTGGGCAGAAGACATGAATGGAAGTTTTTCAAAAGAAGATAGACAAATGGCCCAAGAAACATGAAAAAATGTTCAACATCGCTAATCATCAGGGAAATTCAAATTAAACTACAATGAGATACCACCTTACCCCTATCAGAATGGCCATACAAAATACTAAAGTTAAAAAAAGGATGCAGAGAGAAAGGAATGTTCATATGCTATTGGTGGGACAGAAAATTAGTACACATAACCTCTAGGGAAAACAGTATGGAAATTCCTCAAAAATCTCCACACTATTCAGTCCAACAGTCTGCATATCTACCCAAAGGAAAAGAAGTCACTTTATAAAAAAAGACACCTGCACTCAAATATTTATCACAACACAGTTCCCATTTAAAAAAGATATGGAATCAATCTAAATATCCCTCAATTCCCAAGTAAATAAAGCAATAGTGCTATATGTATACCATTGAGTACTACAGAGCCATAAAAAGGAATGAAATAGGCTCGGCGCCTGTGGCTCAATGAGCTAGGGTGCCAGCCACGTACGCCCAAGGTGGCGGGTTCGGATCCCCAGCCGGGCCCGCCAGACAACAATGATGGCTGCAACCAAAAAAAAAAAAAATGGCCGGGCGTTGTGGCGGGCGCCTGTGGTCCCGGCTGCTTGGGGGGCGGAAGCGGGAGACTCGCTTGAGCCCAGGAGTAGTTGGAGGTTGCTGT
>CAUYQV010168927.1:0-12236 GCA_963574575.1 Galagoides demidoff
AAACTAGAGACAAAATCTGATTCGACACTTTTGAATAAAACATTTGTCCCAGAGCCCTTCAAAGACCATGTGAACCCTCGAGTCCAGACTCCCTGTTTCTTTATCTGTCACCAGACTCCCGTAGGGGCTGTGGGACTGCAGGCAGGGCCATTGAGCAGGTTCCATCCCACTGAGTGGTCCAGGAAGCTCACAGCAGAGCTCACAGGCACTTGAAGAGCGATTATCTCTGCAACGTCCTTGACTTTTTCATTCCCTGAGAGTGTCTGATAAGGAGAAATGGACGGCAGAGTTCATCTTGTCTTTGCATTTCCAAAACAGACAAAGCATTCTAGATGTCATTGAAAATTACAGCTAACAAACTCCTTTTCCGGTCCTCCTGCATCCAGAAGATGGTGCAGAGCTGTGCTTTCTCCATGTAAGTAGCAAGGTTCTGGGCCTTGCAAAACCCAACGGTATAGCATCTCACCCTGCAGAGGTGCTGGGGGCAGCAGGGGCCTTGTAGTTTCTTTAAAAAACAGGCCAGTGACTTCTGTGGTATTAATACACATACAACATACAGCACTGTCTCTGGGACGTAACTTTCACGTGGACTAAAATAAAGTATTCAGCACAACCAAGGAAGCACCCTCATCATTCGCTGATCCTGACATCCTCCTTGCAATCCTCCTCTTTTCTGGGTCCATGTCCGACCACCTGTGAGCCCTGCCTGCAAGGGCCTCACCCGGCATAGAGCTCCAGACTAACATGGTGCACCACCTTCCCATCACTAAATCCCACTAATGGTCCTTAGAGCAGCTTAAGCCCCTACGATTCCTAATTGCTTAGACTAGAAGTAACTGTGTTCTCAGCTGACTGAGCAGCCTGCAGTCAGACAGAGGCTGGACCAAGGGGATGTGGGTGTTTCCCATCCCACATGTATCTCTGAACATACACTGAGAAACCTGAGGCATCACTTTAGCTTTGAATATCCATTCTTATTTCCCCCAGTGTGAGCACCCTATTTCCAGAGACTTGTAACTTCTTATCCTCTCCAGGGAGGGGAGGACATCTGAAGTTATAGTCTCACCAGATGGTGAACTCTGGGGACGAGGCGACACCCCAAGTTTTCTAATAGGCGATAGAACCCTCTTGCTGGAAGTAAAGGGGTGCTGTAAATAAATTAAATCTCTGCTTAACATTTATTTATTTATTTAGAAAACAAAGTCTTACTCTATTGCCCTAGGTTGGGTGCCATGGCATCATCATAGTTCACAGCAACCTCAAACCCTTAGGCTCAAGTGATCCTCCTGCCTCAGCCTCCCAAGTAGTTGCCACTATAGGCACCCAGCCAGGTTTTTTATTTTTTATTTTTAATAGTGATGGGGTCTTGCTCTTGCTCAGGCTGGTCTCCAACTCTTGAGCTCAAGCAATCTGCCCTTCTCAGCCTCCCAAAGTGCTAGGATTATAGTCATAAGCCAGTGGACCTGGCCTCTGCTTAATCTTTAAAGCGTGGGTTCTCTGGAGAATAGTTTAATTTACAGACAAAACAAAGATCCAGATTTCAGAACCCTCAGACACCTGTTCCCAGTGTGGATAACAGGACACATGTGAAGGTTGCTGGCCCAGAGGACAGCGCAAGCTGCCTTCGGAAGCCAAGGCTGGGCAGAAGAAATGAGGTATGCAAAGTGTTCTGGATGGAAAAGCAGAGGAAGATGGGGGTGGAGCAGCCTGGAGGGGGCTCTCCAGCACCAAGAGCATTTGTAACTTCTGCATCTCTTGGGAGAGAAGGTGACATCTCAGAGATACTGCTGCTGTGGTGGGCTTAGGGGGTCAGGGCACTAAGATTGAGGTTCCTAGGCTCAGAAAAGAGTGTAATAACACAGAAAAAAAAATAAGAGTTCTGGGATTTAGCTGACAATGGAAGATTTTCACGTGCTGATGCCACTAGCGACCAAGGTAGATGGGAAGATGGAGAACCTCTTCTCATTTGCAGGGATCTAGGAAGCTTCCTGGGTTCTTGTGTCCCCTGGGAGAGACAGTGGGATGGACCCCAGCTGATGTGGGTGTAGAATTTTCTTGTGGGGCTCTGGGCCTTGGCATTAGAATATAAGCTGATGCAATAGAGAGAGGAGGTTATTTCCTTCCTACTGAGTTAAGAGACTAAGAATTGTGCCTGGATCACCTTTTTTTTTTTTTCTTCTTAAGAGCTGGTCTTTTTAAGTCAGAGAGCTAACTTTAGCCTCATCATTACCAAAAAGTTTTCCTCTTAGCCTTAGCACTACGAATGGCTTCTGGTAGGTGTTATCAGGTATTTTCTAACTTCAGTTGATTCTCTTTCTAAATCAGAGTGGTATTAAATTGCTCAGATTAGAAACAAACCCCAAGTGTTAAGACCCAGAAAGGAATCACTTAAAAATACCCTAAAGCCTGTTTGAAGTTGCAGCAATACTGTGTGCTTTGGGCACTGGGGGTGCATAGCTGGGACTTTTCATTTTCCAAAGGATACTTGGATTCTAAAGCATGCTTATCTTAATCTCTAATTCCTTTTGATAAGCACCTATGTGGAAGGAAAAGGTTAAATTCTAGGGTGAGGATTGGGTGACAGAGCTTCTTATTTTGTAGCAAGACAGAGAGAAGAGAAATGGGCATAGGAAGGATATAGAAAATCTGTCCCCTGGAAATGATGCTGGGAAGCAAAGATCACTTAAATTAAAAAGAGAGGAAACAGTATATTTTCCTCTTGGAACAGTCAATACAGTTACCATATTTTGCTAAAGAGAAACCAGAGCTAGACAGTAGTTAAAGCAGTAAAAACCCAAATTCTATTCAGGTACTGTTACAGAAGGGGAAAGGGGACCTCGGTACAGAACTGGGCTTAATTCCAAACGCAAGGAAAAGGGGGTATTTTTAGCTAAAGAGTAGGATGGAGAAGTTCGGGTATGAAAAATTACTAAGAGAAAATATCTGGGGCAAGGGAGATTCTGGCTACACTGACCCAACAGTTGCTTGCTGAAGACAGAAGACAGGTGGGGTGGCCAATGTCACCTGGAGGACAGGAGGGAGAGGAGGTCAGTGACATGTGGACAGGACGGGTTCTCACTGCACTGAGTTGGCAAGAGTTTTGCTGCTGGGCAGCACCTGTGGCTCAGTGGGTAGGGCCCCGGCCCCATATATCAGGGGTGGTGGGTTTGAACCCAGCCTCAGCCAAACTACAACAAAAAATATCTGGGCGTTGTGGTGGGCACCTGTAGTCCCAGCTACTCGGAAGGCTGAGGCAAGAAATCGCCTAAGTTCAGGAGCTGGAGGTTGCCGTGAGCTGTAACGCTATGGCACTCTACCAAAGGTGATAAAGTGAGACCCTGTCTCTAAAAAGAAAAACAAAAAAGATTTTTTGCTGCAAATGAAAGTTTCAGGCCTGACAAGGACGTTCACCACAGCCAAGGCCTGCAGGGCTTAGAGGAGGCTGACTACAGTTTAGTTAAGAATGGAATAGTTATTGATTTATTCATTGTTTATAGATTTCAGACATCTACTCTGGTTAATTAGTACAAAATCAGTAGATACCAAAAAATATCACAGAAATTTCGCAGGATGAACCAAAGTCTGGGCATCCAAGTTAGCAGGACCCAGGACAGTTCCAGGAGCCTGGGTGGAGGAGCCAACACCTGGCCGTCTCTGCATGGCTCACGTGACAAATCCATTGAGACAGTTTTACCTCCTGTCCAGTGTGGGTGCATTTTGGATTCAAAGACACTTAGCCAGTGTTTGCTCAGGGCTGGGAGGACGTGTTAATTAGCAGTCTCACCAGACGGTGCATATGGAGAAGAAGCGATGCCCCAGGTTGGTTTTCTGAGAGGATATTGTTGCTGGAAGGAAGTCAAGGGATGCTGCAAATAAAAATAAATAAAGTAAAATTTCTGCTCAATCTTTAAAGCATGTCTTCTCCGGAGAATAGTTCAATCCACAGGCAAAAGAAGGACCCAGGTTTCTGAACGCTCAGATAACTGTTTCCAGTGTGGATGACCGGATCAACATGAAGCCAGCATTTCCTGAGACATGCACATTACTGGCTTTGCTAATTTCATTTAACTATTTTACAAATCGGTAAAGAGAATTATCAGCAAAGCTTTAAAGATGCAGACATAAGCTTGAATCTTGGCTCCATCATATACTGTTTTCTTGTGATGTTGGACAAGGTATTTAGATATATGAGACTCAGTTCGCTCCTATACGTGACATGGGGTGATGCCGTCTATGCCAGAGTCACGGGGATTAAACGCAACATGTGCACTATTTTATGTGTGGTGCATGGCATCCAATCAATACAGGTTAAAGTCATTTCCCCCTCTTCAATAATTATTTGTCAATACTATGGTTTAAATGTACCCCCTTCAAAATTCAGATTGCCCATGTGACGGTACTAAGAAGTGGGGCTTTTAAGAGTCCATGAGGGGCTCCTTCTTTATGACTGGGATTAGGTGCACTTACAAAAGGTCTCCAGGGAGGGAATCCGCTCCTTTTGCCCTCCCTGCCATGTAAGGACACAAAACTCCTCCCCATTGAATGATGTACACTGTTCAAGGCACCACCTTGAAGGCAGAGACTGAACCTTCAGTGGAAAATGAGCCTGCTGGTGCTTTGATCTTGGATTCCAGCCTCTGGAGCTCTGAGACATAAATTTCTACTCTTCATAAATTTTCCAGCCTGTGGTATTCTGTTACAGCACAAACCTACCACGTTTAGTCCTTTCGACCTCACTGTATCCTCATAATAATCACCATATTAATCATCAACAAAGGACACATCACATTCCGGAGGGCAAGCATCTACGGAGCCCACATTGTCCTTTGGACAATCGGAAATGTTTGTTTAAAGAGTGATAGAATTCTACCTTCATTACTAACAATTACAACCATCTTTTCTTTCACTTCATTAGCTTACAAATGAAAACACCCTGGTTTCGCATGTCTCTCTCAACCAGGAGGCCCTCTGAAAATTAAATTGAAAACCCGCACATGTTGAATGAGAGCAATAAAACGTTAGCTGCTTTTATTTTTTATATGTCAGTATTTTTTTAATTAAGAAATATTCCAAACGTATAGGAAAATGTAGGTCTGCACAAACAGAAAAACAGTAGGTCTGCACCACCCAGATAAACCAAATGTTAACACTGAAGTATATTTACATTTTTGATATAAAAATACACAATGTGAGGCAGAATTATAGAATAAACTCCCATGTACTCCTTAGGTGATTTCAACCACCATCACCTCTTAGCTACTTATGTTTTCTTTATTTTTCCATCCATCTTTTCTTCCTTTATTATTTGGAAGCAAGTCTCAAACATACTATCAATTCCCCTGTGACTAGTTCAGTATCCACATCTTACAGACTCTTCTCTACCAAAATAACCACCTGAAAGTATCATTATCATAACTAAAAGTTGAACAAAATCATTTAATATTATCAAAGATCCAGTGGGTATTCAAGTTTCTACCCTATAAATATCATCATGTGTTTCTAAAGTGTGTTTGAATCACGATCAATAGAGGCTATATACACTGTGACTAGGTCATATGTCTCTTAAGTCTGCTTTACAATATAGATTCCCTTTTATTTATCTCTCTCTTGTTCATCTCTTTTTTGGGCATTTTACAACAAACTCTACCCTGTCTAACTTACAGTGGCTCATAGACATATAAGGGCATGGCTAATTGTCTTACAGAGTTCCCCACATTCTAAATTTTACAGATTAGGTCCTGTGCTGTCTCTGTTTCCTATAAATTGTTAATTTGATGTGGAGTCTTGATCATACTCAATTTTGATTTCTTAACGTCTAAGCTCTATGCATGGAATAAAACTAAAATCTATGACCAACCTAATCATAGCAAAGAACATCTCTGGGCCCGGAATCTGGTTTTGAAAGTGCATTTCATAAGAAAAGAAGATGGAAATCCGAAAGATTCCAGGGTCAAGTCGGCACCATTGGAAACCTAGTTTTTAGATAATCCTAGATGCCTGCAGCAGTGGTTCTCAACCTGTGGTTCACAGCCCACAGGAACTGTATTAAAGGCTCATGGCATTAGGAAGGTTGAGAACCACTGGCCTACCGGGAAATGGATAGTAAAACTAGATAGCAAACCATGGACAATATTGACAACAAAACTAATTAACAATGCATTCGGTCCCATGAACCCCAAGCCACCAACAGCTACAGGACCTCTCTGTTTTTCAAGTCTGTGCAGGAGAAAGCTGAGGGAAGCAAGAGAATGTCTGATGAACTTGCAAATAGAAAACCCCCCAATGACCAGAGGTATTCACAGCAAGCAGCAGTAGGCCAAGTTGAGGGCCGTGTTGCGAGGAGGAAGCATTTATTACTACTTTGGAAAAATTCTTTGTCTTCATAACTTCAAATATTTCTTCTGTTGTAGGCTCTTTTCATCTTCTTTAATGATACATATGTTTTCCTCATATCTTTTGAAAATCTTCCCTAAATATTGGATGTATGTTCTCCTACTTTTAAAATTCTTTTTATCTTGGCATTTCCTTTTGGGGACGGTCTAACCTACTTTCAAGCTCACTGATTCTTCCCCCAGCTGTGTCTAGTCTCGCGATGGGGCCCCCACGGGCGTTCTTTACTGCTGATCAGTGTTTCTGATCATAGCGCTTCCCTTTGTTTTTACCTATCAGAGTTCCAGTTCTTTGCATTCATTACCATCATTTTTACTTGTCTACTTTTTTCATTAGAGCCTTCAACTTATTACTCCCAGTTATCTTTAAAATAAAATAAAGCGTAACTTCAATCATGTTGAAATTTGGAGAGGCAAGTGAATTCAGAGAGTCACAGCCAAGATCTTACCTGTAGCACAAACTGCCGGAGTGACAAAATGGTAAGAACACCTAAGTGGCAATTGTGATTCGTTGCTGGAAGCTGAAAGCCGCCTAGTGCGAGAGTGGGAACACAGCCTGGGAGTGAATCTTCACAATCTTATGGGCTCTCTTGTAACTTCGAGTTAGGGGTCAGGGCTGGAAAGATAGTAATGCAGAGATATTAAATGTTTGACATGCAAAGTGCTGTGATTTGAGAATTTATTGAATCCAATAATTAATCTCAGCCAACTTCTGCCTCCTCTTTTCCTAGCATAAAACACGGCTGATAATATTCTCTTTCTTGGTAGACATTTCCCTAGATGAGGGGATGTTAACACAAAAGCTTCCCTAGAGAGGAAGAATAATTCTGACTTTTTGGACTTCCCATTCCTAGGAGAGCATTGAGTATGTGGAGAGACCCAGGACCATTCTCCTCCACCCCACCGTCCCACAGGATTCACACACACCCAAGAGGAGAGTGCTGGCCTCTCCTTAACCCTAAGAAACTCTTCTGCACACACTAAGCTTCTCTGTTCCTAGAAGTCTAGCAGAAGCATAGCCGTGGGAAAGAGTTCTGCAAGATGCTGCCTTTGTGGGAGCTGAGACATTTAGGTGTGGGAGAGGGTTGTTCAAAATGATAATAAAGAGATAATCGGATGCCAGATTTTTTTTTTCCATTTTAAGGAGCTTCATGCACATTTTCTCTCAATTCCAGGTTGCTACCACTGCCCAGAGTGCATATCAGATTTTTGGTTGTCACAATGACTGGAGGGGAACTACTGGAATGTACTGAGAGCAATGCTAACCAACCTTCAGCTGGAAGGACCGCTCCGAAAAGGAAAGCCTTGTGCTGCCTACATTGTTCTTATTGACAAACTCTGATGGGTGAATAAAATTCAGGTTGACACTTGGCATAAACCTTGAACTTTTAGTGTTTTTTTTTAACTGCCTTCAATTTTTCTGAAATAACAGAGGACTGAGAGTATTTACAGGAATACTTAGTTCTAGGCAGTTCAGAATGGCTGGAGTATACCCGGAATCAGGCAGTGCAAAAAAGAGAGAAGGACAAAGCCTGGGGCTTCTGCCGTTAAACCCAGATCCCCAGCTGAAGAGTGAAATTTTAAAAAATTCTTTTTTCTCTTCACTTCTAAACATCTTCGATAGACAGAAGTATTTCTTAGAAATTTTCTTGCGAGTACCACAAGCTTATGTTAGAAATCTGCACATACATAGTGTCCATCGTAAGCATGGGTTTGCAAAATTAGTTATTGTCTTTGCTGGCTGTGATTAAGAGATAGGTATCATTAAGCATTCAACTGCTTTTCGTCTTTCAGATGTCAAATGTTAGAACTAAATTCAGAAATCTGGTATTGTGCAGATGAACACATTAATGTTTATCCCTTTTTGGCCATCTTTCTTCATTATAACAATTTCTTTGCTTACTTTTCCCAATATTCTTATATGCCTATGGTCTTTTTGTTAGCATGTTGTGAATTTTTAAGAGTGTATGAGCATATGGCCATACTCTCAGGAGATGAGGAATTGTATAAGCTTGATTGGCGAAACTCATTGGTCTTTCAAATTCTTTCTGAGCTCAGAAGCAGAATTGGCTATAAACGTCTATTCCTTTAGGTCCATTACGAAACCACAGCACGGATCTGTATTAGAGAACTTTAGTTCTCAAAGGACCATTTGAAATTATTTAATACATTTCTCTCACTGCATGTGTGATATTTGCTGGTTCTACAGAGAAAGGGTTATTTAACCTAACTATTGCATTTCTAATTTCTTAAGGCAGATATTTATATTTAGCACGTATGTTAGCATAAGTTTGATTTATTGAACTTATTACTGTTTTACATTAATTTAACACAGAAATGCCTTCAAATACCATGCCCACTCCTCACCTCCTCTGATACTGAAGCCCCACAGAAACTGGTAACAGGAAGGAGAGGTAGAGGTGACCATGCCAGGAAGAGAAGACTCCATTCCCAGCTGTAAATGCTGGGTGTGCCCCTATTCTGCCCTTGCCTACAGGGAGCTTGCAACCTGATAGGGAGGTTGAGAAACTTCAAGACAATGCAGGGGAGAAAGCAAGAACTCAGAAAGGGGGCAGAACACTTCTAGTTGGAGGCACCAGAGATGGCTATTTGACGGCATTCTTCACACCTGGGTAGGGAACATGCTTACAGAGGGGTTGGCCCAGGCAGTCTGGAGAAAAGGAATCAAGTGGACGTTTGGAAGCCCCTGAAATAATTGCACCTGCTGGTGCTCTCACCCTCATGTAGATCCTGCTTCTTGGATCTTGCAAGACCCCAGACCCTTTAAATCTTATTATCTCACCTAAGGAAGAGGAGGAGCTAAGAAACGCTCATAAAAGTCAGAGACCAAGGAAAAGAACACAGCCCCATTAAAAGACTGAAATTTAATCCTATGGTCTTGAATGTATCCCTCCTCCTACCTCACTGTCACAGCAGCAGGGCTGTGGGATGTGTGTCACCTACAGGTCTGAGTCTTATGCGGCTTCTTTAGGCCCTGGCTGAAGCCACTCTCCATGTATGAAGTCGAGCTTCTCTGAGGTCACCCTGCTGGGAGGAAGGCCACGAAAGCCACAGGGAGAGGTCTGTGGCAGAGAACCCAGGGGCCCAGCTGGCAGGAGCACAGGGCCCAGCATGAGAACCCAGCTGAGGAGTATCCATCCAGCCACAGGGAGTGGTGAACCACCCCACTGAGCACTGCTTTGATTTCTGATCTACAGGATCGCCAGCAAATAATGGGTGGTTTTAAGGCATTAAATTTAAGGGTAAATTTAATTGTTCTGCACCAATACAGAACACAGAAACACACAAGGTATGGTGGATGCCTCAGTTTAGCTAGAACGCCCCCCTGCTGGCCAGGGCAGGCTTGAGACCCCCAGTCTGCACCATGGCAGACGAGGTGAGGGCTGATTCTAGATGTTTCTAGAAAGCTTTAGGTGAAAAGTATCAGGTTCTTACACAAATAAAAGCTAACCACAAGGAATCCCTAGAAATGTAAAAGCCAGTGAAGCTGGCAAATGACCTTAGAGAAGATGTCATAGGCAGGACCTTCTGTCAGCACAGTAGGAACCTTCCTACCTCCCTGAGGGCGTGACTTTAAGTTTCAGGAGAACTTTCTGCAACTTTCCAGAGATGATTCACAGGCACTGACTTCTGGTCTTTTAGGCCAATATGCAGAGAATGTGCACTGATACATGTGATCTCAAAGAGGCCTCCAGGTGACAGGTCGTCACCAGGCATGCTAAGGCTTAAACCCAAGTCTTGGGGGTGGGAGAGCCCCCGGTTCTCTTTTGCTGAAGAATATGTGATTTGGGAGTTGACAGTAAGAGAGAAGAGGATTTCTTTGAGGAGTTCCACACTGAAAAATGTCCTCAACTGATGACTTTAGAAGGAGAGGCTCTTGCTGTGAGAGCTTGAATTTAATCACAGGCTCCATCAATAGGATGAGATGCATGTTCTTCTGAGCACATGCAGTGCATGTGTGAGTGTGTTTGTCTGTGTGTGTGTACACCAAAATCATGCATGGTCAAAGGGCAACATCACCCTTAATCTGTACCCACCACCCCCTCCCTGATCAGTGGGTTTTTTTGTCAATCCAATTATCCACAAAGAAAATTTGTTTAGACAAATTCACATGTACCCTAATAGGATAAATTTTGTCTAAAGGTTGAATATAAATGTCTTAACACAACAATTATGAGAAAGACATGATGGCTATGTTAGCCAGTTGGATAAGAGTTTTCCAAACTGCATATGGAAGCAACACACTGTATCCTATGGTAGAATTAATGTACACAATTATGATCTAATAAAAAAAAAAGAAAAAAAAAAAAAAAGAAAGTTTGTTCATAGGAAAGAGTATCTGTTCAGGGCAGTGCCCCATAATGACTCCACTTAGCTATGTTCTTATCCACTGTTGTATGGACAAAAAATTAAAGTTTAAATTGAAACTTTTTATCAACTACTTCCAATGTAAGACAGAAACGATTCCATTTCACATATTTGGAGTTTGGCATTAGCAAGCCCATAGCAAGGATCCAGCTCAGAAGTTTAATCTTAATAAATTCAGATTGCAGAAATAAATATCAATATATATTCACTCAAAGCTGGGTTTTAAATATAATCTTTAAAAATCTACTTACAAGGATACATAGTGTTGTTGAGTTTGCTATAAGTCTGCTTGCATTTAAGAAAATTACAAAATCATGAACAAAAAAATTCAAGCCAATCTGAGATATCGATTGGATCTCCAGGGAATGGAGAACATTAACCAACTTTTTAATTTCAAGAGGATTTATTACACTCTGTTATTGATGAGTCGAACTTTGCCTAATGCTACTATTAGATGATCTTATTACATTACTGCTACTATTACATAACATTTGGAAGAGAAAATGGATACAAGATTTTTGCCTAATCATCACTCCCTATGGCTGTATCACAGATATCTGCTTATGTATTACAGACATTTGTGATTCATCTTGTGCTTCTCTACAGAAAAGAGAAGGTTAATAATAACTAAATAAAATGTTTATCTAAAACTTAAAAGGTATAACTTTTATCTTGATACTTTAGCTAAATAAATTTGATGTAATTTATTGTTTTATATAATTCATAATATGTCATACTATAAATTCCTAACAGCAATATAGTGAAAATTAAAATCACTCATAACTGCTATTTTCTGAGAATAATTGAAATAATTAAAATATTAATTTCTTAAAAGATTTCAGATATTAACTTTTTTTAAATTTAAAAAATTTTTTTATTAAATGTAACTTTGTACATTAATACATTTATGGGGTTCAGAATACTGCTTTGATATACAATATGAAATGCTTACACTGAACTAAGTAACACATCCATCACAATTATACTCATTTCTTAATATATTGTTTTGAAATGTATCATTGCATCATGCACATTAGGTGAAGTCCACACAAATACCCTTCCTCCTCACATATCCTCTCTCCCCGCCCCTTTCTCTCCTCTTCCCTTCTACTTTCTGGACTATAGTTATGTTTTGCCCTTCATATCAGTGTGTAGGTGGTTATATATTGATTTCATAGTAGTATTGAGTATGTTGGATCCTTTTTTCCCTCATTTTTGAGATACTTTACTAAGAAGAATATGTTCCAGCTCCATCCAGGTAAACATAAATGATGTGAAGTCTCCATCTTTTTATGGTTGCATAGTCTTCCATGGTGCACATATACCACAATTTGTTAATCCATTCATGGGTCGATGGGCACTTGGGCTGTTTCCATGTCTTGGCTATTATGAATTGGGCTGCAATAAACATTCTGGTGCCAATGTCTTTGTTGTAAAATAAGTTTTTTTTTTTTTAGA
>CAUYQV010168929.1:0-24649 GCA_963574575.1 Galagoides demidoff
TGGTCCCAGCTACTTGGGAGGCGGAGGCAGGAGACTCGCTTGAGCCCAGGAGTTGGAGGTTGCTATGAGCTGTGATGCCATGGCACTCTACCCAGGGGGATAGCTTGAGGCTCCTTCTCAAAAAAAAAAAAAAAAAGAATACATACCTAGTGATTCAAGGAGCTAGCTTTTAGAAACTGATTTCAAATCACCCAGGTTGTTTATTTTTAATTTGCAGTTATTTATTTTATTTCTGTTTTACATTTGTACATATTTTGTTGCATTTTCATACTGCAGGTTACTACAGCCCAACAGTGAATATCGCAAGGAAAATGACTCCAGAGTGTTCTGCTGGCCCGTGAAGGGTAATTGTGATGATGAAGATGATAGGGATAAAAGTGATGGGAATGAGAATTCCGAGTAACAATAGCTTTTTTTTCAAATGATAACTACCAAACAATAAATTAAGGGTATGTATGAATTGGCTCATTTAATTTTCTCAGCAATGCCATTCGGTAACTAAGGTTATTCCATATTCTGAAATTTAGAAACTACGCTTCAGAGATGTTCAGAACTTTTCTCAATATAGCTTGCGGCGGGCAAAGCTTGGATTCCAGGGGAGAGTGCCTCACTCTGGAGCTGAGGAGGCCAAAGACAAAATGTTTTGTTTTAGTGTTTTTGATTTTTCTCAAATGTCAAGAAACATGTTTAATTAATTTGAGTTAATAAAGCAGAATTCTCTGTGAAAATCTCTCATGCTGAATTAGAGTCGGGCCATTGATTCAAACATGTTTAAATATCACCCATGATAACATCAAGGTTTATTTTATGTGAAGCATTTTATTTTGTTTTTAAAGACTCTCTCTTTAGAACATATTAAATAACAACAAGTCCTCATTGTTCGATTTTATATTCTACTTAATTTACTATAACAGCCCACAACCTTAGCTCCCACCTTCTTTTGATGGACGTATAACATATTTAGTTAATAATAAACATAATTTAATTTAGTCTACTACCTGTTGGGGTAAAAAGGTGATGGACACAGAAAAAAAAACAAAAACAAATATCAATAGGAACAAAATTTAAAATATTTTTAAATCTAATTTTAAGAATTATTGATAAATATTTCTTCCTAATTATTTTTTAAGAGAAACTAAGTCTCCCTGTGTTGCTCTGGCTGGAGAGCAGCCGGGTGGTTCCAGCTCACTGTGGCTTTGAACTCCAGGGCTCAAGTGATTCTAACTTCTCAGACTCCCAAGTAGTCAGATCTACAGGCTCTAGCCCGTATGCCTGGAAGATAAGTGTTTCTTCTTAATTTCTCAACATCGCAGTTTCCTCATCTGTGAAATTATTATAATAACATGTATCTTGTGTAAATGTTATGTAATTGCTGTTGTGGGCTGAATTGTTTCCCCTACAAAGTTCACAAGTTGAAGTCCTAACCCCTACTACCTCAGAAGGTGTCCATTCTTGGAGACAGAACCTGGAAAGAGATAATTAGGCCAAAATAAGGATATTAGGACTACTCTAATCCAATCTGGCTGGTGTTCTTATTTAAAAAATGGCTTGCCTAGGCTGCCAGCCACATACACCAGAGCTGGTGGTTCAAACCCAGCTGGGGCCTGCCAAACAACAACAATTACAACAAAGAAAATAGCCCGGCGTTGTGTTGGACACCTATAGTCCTAGCTGCTTGGGATGCTGAGGCAAGAGAATCACTTAAGCCTAAGATTTTGAGGTTGCTGTAAGCTGTGATGCAATGGCACTCTACCAAGGGTGACATAGTGACAGTCTGTCTTAAGGAAAAAGAAGGAAATTGTGACTCAAAAATAGAAATTCAGGGAGGGAACAGCAAGAGGGTGAATGGAGGTCCATAAGCCAGGAGAGAGGCCTCAAACAAGCCATCCATCTTTGTCCTGCCAACACCTTGATCTTGGACTGCCAGTCTCCAGAACTGTGAGAAGTAAGTTTCCCTGTGTAAGCCAGCACTCTGTGGGACTTCGTTAAGGAAGCCTTAACAAACACGTCAGTGTATACTCTAGACACCACGTGCCTCTAATTACGCACAGGTTAACTCAGCCTCATCATTTGTTGAGTAGCTTTTGGAAATCGTGGTTGCTAGAGCTTCCTTCAGGCCACCACGCACCAAGTGTCTCCAGCAGTGGGACGCGGTGCCATTGTACTTTGGGCCACTCCCAGGTCACAGAAGGGCGCTTCTCAGCCTGCCTGCTCTGTTCATTGAAACAGCTCAGACACCATTAAGGGTACCTCCTTCCTTTTCTGCCTCTAATCTTTGTCATAATTATCTAGAGACAAGCCATGAAGGAAGACGCAGCAAATGACCTCCCATTCCTGCTGGCTCTGGAGTGCGCAGAGGTTTTAAGGTGTCAGGCTAGCACACACCCAACCAGAAGGGAGCGTTACTGTAGCTGTTTCTCTCTTACCTGACTTAGAGTACCTGTGTCTCCACGCCAAGGTTTGCAGTTGCAAAAAGTGAAACCATTCATGTTCCCGTCTCTCCTCAGAGGGGCTGCCACTGTCTGGGATTTGGTCCCCGGGTTTCAGGAGTTTCTAGTGTCTTGAGAAGCCGTGTGTGGACTGATGTCCGACGTGCCACTGAGAAAGCTCCGTGGGAAGAGCAAGAGCCGAGGTGTGGTCAGGATGACAGATAATTCACATCTCCAGCGTCTTTCCTACCTCTTAAAACTACTGTGTCTTCTAAATTCCAATTCAAGGACTGAATTTTTACTCTGCGGACAAATCACCGATGGCTCATTAGGGGTGGCAGGATGACAGTGAACGATTCTATCAACAAAGGAGGACAAGTCTGAAGTACAGTGGCAAGAAAACATGAGATTGTTCAGAAGGTGCTGATTTCCCGGAATTTTTGTTAAAGCTTCCAAATACCTGCACATCAACTTTCTAATAATTTTCAGTAACATGCACATAATCACAAATCAGCCAATGTATTTGCACTGCCATGTTGATATATGTTTCTAAGTCAACCTGTCTTAAAATACGGTCAGGAAAACAGATCATTCAAATTCCTTCAACATCTTCGCCACCTCCCAAATCTCAGTCAGATAGAAAGCATCTCACCTGGACACGCTTTAAGAAAACTCAGCCTTGTCTCTAGTTTATTCTGACAATGCAGATAAAGCCTGAAAAGTAAAAAAAAAAAAAAAAAAGTATCTTCCCTTTGCTCAAGGATGCCACTTGCATCCCTTTCTCTCCCAAGAACATGCAACAAATGGTAAGTCACAGCAGGCGACTGTCTCTGCCCTGACAATCATCACATTGCTCGGCGACCGTGTCTGTGCGCACACTGCATGGACGCGCTTCTCTGCTTGCCCCGGGAACATCATCGCTAGACAGGGTGCAGTGTCCCACCTGCTTATTCCCTGCTCCTATTTTAGCTAAACCTTGAATGTTAAATTCAATCCATTCTTTGAAGTTATGGTTCTGTAAAACGACAAGAAGAACTGCATTTGTGAAGCCCTTACTCTCTGTCAGCTTTTGGTGTACGTTGTCCGTTTTAATTATTACCATAACCTCAAGACGCATGAACTCCTACAATCTTTATTTCCTGGGGAATGTAAAGTGCGGCTTCCAGTGTGCACGTGTCAGACCCAGTAATGCCGAGCTCGTCATAGACAGCAGGAGAGTTTCATCTCACACACATCTGACTCCGGTGTATTTCTCTTTGCTATCATACGAGGCTACCGTGGCCTCATCTCTCCTGGTTAGAACGACTTCAGAAGATCATCTTGCTTCTTTTTTGATAGCTTGGACATCAATAAACTACCTCTTGACTTCAAACTTTATACTGACTCTTAACAGTCTCCCTCTGAAAGTAGCTCACTTCTACAATGGCAAAACTGAATTTTAGAATTTGTCACTCCAGCCTCAGCCTCAAGATAGCATATTTTGTTCAGTGCCAGGTTGTAATCTTGGGGTCTACCACCATGAGCTGATTGTGATGCCATATAGCTGACTAATACTTAAAAAAAATCAGATAAGGATTCCAAGCATAGGGTCATATTGACACATGATGGTCCTTGTTGTACTTGTATAAATACAACACAGCCTCAACACTGGATCTATACAAGACCTTAATTCAGTGTTTGTGATAAGAATGTGTTTGAAAATGATGAATTGCAATTGTTGAAATAACATTTCCATGTTTCAAACCCCACACGTGGTAGCATTGTGTGCCTCTGAGAATGTATGTGATCAGATACATTTTTGAATTAGTTTGCATATGAAATTTGATATAAAATGAAGTTCTCCCTGAGATGGTTAAATGCTGCATTATTCAACTTAACTTGAAACATTTTAAAAATTATAAAAAGACTCCTCTAGAACTGTGAGCTTTGTCCCCTAGGCCACTGACTGCATGCTATTTTCACATAACATCAGTGAAGAAACAGGTTTTGCTCTACAATGAAATGTCAGCTCACATTTAATGCATGATTATATTTAATACGTGTGTGCAGTTTATATTTACTTTTTTCCCCTGAATTTCAGGAAGTATTAGAAACAATTGGGGCAAAATTGGTGTAGTAAATCCACAATTTGGTGCCCTCTTAGCTACACATACATAATAGCAATAAATAAAATATTAAAGATGAAAATTAAAAGAACCAGCAAGCCTCATGAAAAAGATAAACATCTTTGCAAGCAGTGAATTGAACATAAATACACATGAAGCCAAAGGTTTAATGAATCTCACGTTGGGAGATGGCAGGCGCAGACTGAAGTTTGGTTCTGGAGGGTGAGCGGGGACGCAGAGGGATTCTTCATATGCCTGGAATCTGATTTAGACTCAAGTTTAAAAGAAGCTAACAACAACTATTGCTACTGGCTGTCTGTGGGTAGGGCTCATAGGAACAGGTGGGCTGAAGAGATGGGAGAATATAAACACAGCTTCCTAGAAGAAATAAACCAAGTTTGGCTCTGAACTATCTGAATCCACAGTATCCACTAGGCAAAAAAACACAATGGTGGACCTGATTCTGGATACTGATTCCCTTAGAATATGCAGACAAAGATGGTACAGGAATGGAGGGAGACAGTAAAGAGAAAGGAGAGATGGCGAGAGAGAGAGAGAGAGAGAGAGAGAGAGAGAGAGAATGAGAATCCTTTTTGTACAAAATGAGCCTGCAAACCAAAATTTTGAATTGCTTGGAGAAAGAGACACACGAAGAAAAATCAACAAGCAGAACATAAGCTCACTCCATATGAAGTCAATTCATGAGTGTTTGATATGTATATTAAATATCTTTAAGTGCTTTAAATGATAAATTAAGATATAATTTTGATAAACAATACTCAAAAAGAAACAAAGAGAAACAGAGGAAATGTGTTTGAAACAAGGACCGATGAATATGTAAAGAATCTGCTGGCAATCTTGGGGCCTATGTACTCACTGCAAGGAAAACTCGAGTAGATTGTTAGCGTAATTAGCCTCCATGAATTACAGCCCTTATTCCACACTCTTTTGCAATGTAACTTCTCCACTCCTTCTATTAAGAACCAGTGTCTATTTCTCTGCCTCTTTAATTCAGGATGGCTTTGACAATTGCCTTGACTAATAGAATACGGCAAAAAAAAAAAAAAAAAAAAAAAAACCATTGTGACTTCCTTATTTGAGGCCTTGAGGGACCTTGAACTTCTGCTTTCTCTGTCTTTGAATGAATCTTTTATCATGTACAGAAGCAATTTTGGGCTCCCCAAAAGATAACAGGCGACAGAGAGGAGAAGTAGAGAGCTACAGACAACAACCAAAACCAAATGCCAGACGTGAAATTGAGGCCACCCTGTAACACCCACTCCAACCAAGGTTCAGATGACGGAAATCAGAGATGAGCACCCCAGTGAGATCAGTGTAAGAAGTGCCTGGTGGGTCCAACAATAACTACACAAATATGTAGTTGTTTTTAGCCACTAAATTTTGGAGTGATTTGCTACACATAAATTAACAACTAACATAAAAATTGGCACTTAGAAACAGGTGCTCCCATAACAAAAACTTAAAAGTTTGGCAGAATATTGAAACTGACAGTTGGCTTTTTTATGTCTGTCTATGATAAATGTGGGATGAGAGAGAGTTCAGAAGCAAAATTTTGAGGAAATATAAAGGACTGAGACATGCCGGATTAGAAAATCAAATCATTTCTTATTTCTAAAGTCTCTAGCTATGGTCTTTGAGCAAAAATCAAATCAAATGTGTGATGATAAGACTCTTAAAAATACAGAGAAAGTATGATAGTTCATAGTAAACCTTTGTAGCTAGCCCAAGAGATCGTAAAAATTTTAAAAGTATTATCTCATAACATCTTACAAATAGCCTGCAATAGAGAGGTCCATTTTGAAAAGAATTACGTATGTGGCTTTTGGGCATAAGGGAAATGTCAATTAGATCCATAAACAATCCAAAATATTTTTAAGGTTAGTAAAGGGAGCAGAGACAGTTAAAAATGAAAAGTAGCCTTTCAGACCCTGAATTTCTGTGGGCAAGAAGCAAACTGGGGATGCCTTTCAGTTGCAAATACAGGGCATTTATCATGAAGAAAAAAAAGAGTGGGAGACCAAAGCCCGAAAAGTAAAGTCAAGAACTGAGGGTATCAATAGTCAGGAAACCATTTAATGGAAGAATAATCATCCCTAGAGTATTTTCTTACCCTGGAGAAGAAGGTGCTGACAATATACATATGGCTGTATTTCAGAATCACAATGGGCCAGTTACTATTTTGTGGTCTAGTCCATTTCTTCCTCTTTTTATTAGAAGTATCTACTGTAATTATTCTTTCCCTGTTGTACCATTGTATCTTGTGTGTATTGGGTGTGGATAAGTTGTTCTTTTTTTAGTTACAGCTTTAGTGAGATATACTTGAAAAATGAAAATTAAGTATATTTTGGATATACAACATATTTTGATAAATAAGTTAAGCATGAATTATTATCAAAATCAAGCTTATTAACAGAGCATCACCTGGTGAGGACACTTAAGATCCGATCTTTCAGCAAATTTCTAGTATGCCATCCAGTATTGTCACCATGCTGTGCGTTAGATCGCTATAACTTCTTCATCCCACATATCTGAAACTTTGTGCCCTTTGACCAGTTTCTTAATTTCCTCCCTACCCTTCCCCAGGAATATGAGTTTTGGAGGGGACAAACACTTAAACTATAGTAAAAGGGATAGATTATAAGAATACCATTGTGGTCAGGCACGGTGGCTCACGCCTATAATCCTAGCACTGTGGGAGGCCTAGGTGGGTGGATTGCTTAAGCTCACGAGTTCCAGAGCAGCCTGAGCAACAGCAAGACCCCGTATCTACTAAAAATAGAAAAACTGAGGCAAGAGGATTGTTTGAGCCTGAGTTGGAGGTTACTATGAGCTATGACCCCATGGCCCTCTACCCAGGGCAACAGCTTGAGACTGTCTCAAAAAAAGAAGAAGAAGAAGAAGACATAGAAATTAATAAAACACATCATTGAATTTATTGAATAGCTAAAAATAAACTAAACCTTGCCATTTCTATTTTAGAATGTAAGTTCCATGATAACTTTGTTTAATCCTGAACTGTTAAGATTTAGTGCCTAGGTAGAACATAGGTAGGTGTAAGTATTTATAAAATGCTTTGTGTTTGTGAAGAGGATGAAACTATTGAAAATCTAGACTTCAATAGAAAAAAATAGTAATGCATTTAAGTTATCAAAAGTCCTACTAAAAATAGAAATTTAACACAGAGGGTCTCAGAGAAGGCAGGAAGGAAGGGGAAAAGATACAAAAATATGATGGTAAAAGGGAATGCTGAATTCAGATGGTAGAATAAGTTCAAATATATCAAATACCACAATAAACGTGACTATTTTACAGTTGCCGACCATATGTGAGAGATTATGAGACTGAAGGAAATAAACACCATTCAGGCATTTGCTACTCACATCAGACACAAAAGTAAGCATATAGAAAAGTGGAAATAAAAGACATAAACACTGTTAATACCAGTCAGTAACAGAACAAAAGCTAATAAAATAGAATTTAAGATGAGAAAGTATTAATATCAATGAAATAGTTCATCACGGTAGCAAACTCCCTGCATGCATAATAGTGAGTTCTAATTTCTCACCCTCCGTGTGCTTTAATGCAGACAACTCACAGGCGCCCTCTTCAGGGGGCTGTCTGTAAGCTCTGGAGCGCACTAATTCCCACAAGGAATCACGGGTATTGACCCTTGGTGCTTTGTTCTACTTTAGGGATGCGGCAGCCAGAGCCCAGCTGTTACTGGAGTACAAACCTCAGCCCCTTTGCTTCCCATCAGGATGAAGAGTATGATTGAGCCCCAGAGCTTGTCCAATGATAAAGCATTCCCGTATGCCACCAAAATTGTATCTTTCCTGGGCTTCTTACCTTTCCTCTTCCTGCTTCTCCCTCACTCTATTCTCCCACCTGACACTTTGACTCATCTTCCCCCTCTGCAGAGATCGGTTCTAAGATAAATGACATCACATCAACTTAAGAATAACTGGGGACAGTGCCTGTAGCTCAGAGGAGTGGGGCGCCGACCCCATATGCTGAAGGGGGCAGGTTCAAACCCAGCCCCGGCCAAAAAAAAAAAAAAGAAAAGAAAAGAATAACTGGGTTTTTCACTGATGCCCCACATGTGATGAGTTCAAATTAGCCTTGTTCTCACATAAATAATAATAAAATATCAATTGAATTACAAAATTATAATTTCTTTGACTCTATCCAAAAATTAATGTTCTAAGGAAAACAATTAGTTTGGAATTCGAGGTAAGCCAAGTGTCTCCAAGCAGAGAGGGGATGCACACTGATACATACACGGCAGAGTATGGGAAGGAGAAACTCAGTGGCATGCAACTGGCCAAAAAAAATTATCTGTTTATCATTTAAATTGATATAGTTCAAGTAGGAGCTGGCATGGAGTATAGGACCCTTGGGAGCAACAGACATCAATGATCTTCATACTATTTGTGGGCTCTCATGAGAAAGAATGGGGGCATACTAGGACCCAAGGGAAATGCTCTCATGGTGGTGCAGACTTGGGTAAAAGGAGCATTTGCCACTAGAGAAAAGTCACAAGGTAAACACGTTCTCCTCTGTGGAACAAACAGCTGAAGTGGCTGGGGTAAGGACAGCCTGAACCATCGCTCCCAGGGCACAAATGAAGATGACGCTGGGAAAAGGTGCAGAAAAAAACAAAATCACTATCCCTAGGGTAAGGGGAGGAAACTGTCCTGGAACCACCTCTTTCCTTCTTGTGCCTCTTTGATTTTCTCTTTTTTAAAGCAGGGATAAGGCTGAAATGACAGCTGAACTTTTTTTCAACTGTGTTAGAAACTCGGTTGTCAGTAACTCTCCACGTTCTCTATTCAAGAACATTGGAAAATTTCTTCTTACAGAAAAGCATCAATAATACCATTGTATCTGTATTGTTATTATAGAACTCAAAATTCAATTTTCCACTTCCTATGATTTTATTTCTCTCTGTCCCTAGCTTAAAACCAAATATGCTGGATAATACTATAGAGCAATTTAAAATATTATTTCTCATATACTTTTGGATTATTCCTCTTTACCTAGAATTCCGTATTGCTTTTGCAAGTGAAATTCAATGACAAGTCTGTATTCACCCAATTATGATTGATGAATATTGTTTCTAAAAAGCCGTTATTACCTTTCAAGAGGCAGAAACTGAATTGTAGAATCAACTTTCTTTCACCAATCATTTCAGAGTTTACAGTTTCCCTTTACTTTTAAATTGTTTGAGTTATATCTCCTGATAGATTCTGTGCCTTGAAATACTCCAGGTAATGAAATACAGGATTCAGGTAATGGAATGTGTCTATCTGTGTTAACCTGAGGCTCTTCTTAATTGTTGTAACCAGGCTGCATTTATAACATAAATGTCATTGTCCTGCTACTCATAACCAGCAGAGATACCAAATATGCTTAACATACAGCACCTTCAAGGTTGCCACAGGTCTTTCAAATGTGACTTATCAGGATTAAAGTTAGGGATGGGTACGACATAAAAGGAAGGCTGTGAGGCATCTCTGCATTCAGCTACCTTGGATGTGAGACCTGCCGCTGGAATCTTGGCAGTAAATTGTACTAATCACTGAGGATTCGTCCACTTTAACTCGCGTTTTCTCTAGTTTCTTCATTAGATTATCATTACTTTTTAAAAGAATTGTTATTTTAGCAAGGCTAATCCCAGGGCTTTTCATATTATGTAGTTCATTTTCGTCTCTCAGAGAAGATAAGCAATTCCCTACACACATTGGTGGCAAATTTAGGATTGCAAACTCGGGTTGCAAGACTCTGGAGTCCATCCTCCTAAGTGCTCAGACAGATGGCCTCTCGCAGTATATTCCAGGTAGTCTGACTCTGCCACTCACTGGGTGACCTGCGGAAAGCCACGTACCTTCCCTGAGACATGCCTTCTGCATGGGAGAGGATAACAGCAGTGCCCACCTCTGGCGTTGTAAGAAGTGAACAAGTTAATATTTAAAAGCCCCGATAAGGGTGCTTGACACACTGTAAGCATGGTAAAGGTGTTGGGTGAAATAAGGCCTTTTACTTTAAATGCTACCCTAGAGTTACCTTACTGGTGTCCGTTAACATTTTGATAAGTAGTTGAAAAAACATGAGTGCAATTTGTAATTAACTAAAAGAATAATTTTTGGCTTGTGGTTGGAATTCGAGCATTGACATGAACCCCCTTACAGTTATCTGATGACCATCCTGATAATATCGAGTGAGCACACAGCTGCTCCAGGCCTGTGTGGAGGAAAACGTAATCGTAATGGAATGATATTAATTATGGATAGTATTTACTAATACTAACAGATTAATTCTAATGCCCAGAATACCTTCATGGACTAGGTACTCTTATTATGCCCATTTTACAGATGAGGAAAATAAGGCATAGAGAAACATTTTGCCAGGTTCACACAGCTAATAACAGGTTGAGATGACAGAGAAGAATTTATATGCCCTGAGCACATCATTGAGCCAGTCCTCTTCTCTTTCCTTATCCCAGTGTGGTAAAACCCGGCCAGGAGAAGAATAAATAAAGAATATAGTGGAGACTACGCAGTCTCTAAAATGTATTCTCCCCACTCCCTGGTGCTAAGGGATGATGAGTGCGCAGTTCTACAGAAAGGAACCAGTGAGTTCAGGGAGGGACTGGAGCTCACCTCCTTCTCCAACCCTGGTGAAAAGGCCTGCGTTCCTGGGAACACTGATGTTCTCCCACGTGTGAGAGAACTAAAGATTTTGAATACAGCAAATATAAGGAAGCGGGTCTATAATCTGAAAAAAATAATGCAATTCATGAACGTCTTGGTCCGATCCAGGCTGGCTGGGATCGTACGATGATCTCTGGCTCACGCGTTCTCACACTTGGTCGAAGAGTCTCACCTTCTTTGATACACAACCACTTCTAATTTCTTCCTTCCTTCAAGATAAAAATCTGCTTGTTCTGAGAGATAAGAAGGAAATTCCTAAGGCAATGTCCATAATCGAGAAAATTGTTTTCTGGATCAATACCTGATGTATGAACGTAAGCCACGGTGATGCTGAGTAAGTTCGTGGACCCGACGCGAATGGACTTGTTTGCCAGTCCAGGCTCCGCCTGCCCAGAAAGAGTCTGTGGTCCCCTGTGCTTTAAAATGGGGGGGGGAGCTGGGCCTGAAGTCATAATCGGCTCCTTTCTAATTTCAGAAATCAAATGTGGAGGATAAAGAGAGAATTTTAGCCTCTGCTGTATTCCTTGTTACACTGAAAGCTGGACAAACAAACGAAAAACAGACTTGTGGAAAGAACAAAAGGGAAATGGTGACGGGAAAGAAGCCTGGGCAGGCGGACTTTGGCACCTGCTGGTGGGCGGGCTCGCGGTCCCCTCTCTACAGTGAGAACGGAACCGTGCCCGAGTTGGAGGTTCCTCCACCTAGTCCAGGTGAGAAAAAGAGGAATTTCCCCAGTTTGGAAGAAGGGACAGGATATGAAGTAGAAAGCGGATCCTTAACATATCAGGAAACCAGTCCACAGCCTTGGAATGAAGAAATGAAATGCAGGAGCTTGACCTGCTCTCATAAGGACGCTGACTCAAGAAATATTTATTGCCAGCCCATAACATGCTGGACATTGATGATACAGTGGTTGGCTAGAAAGACAGTTTCATGTCACCACAGGGTTGATAATGTAGAAGCAAGTAATTACACGATTAATTACAATTGTGTTAAGTGCCACAAAGAAGTATAGATCATTATGGGACCCCTTCATGGGAAAGCCAGCCGGGCTTAGTCTAATATAACAGGACGGGGCTGGAGGATGGGGAGGCTTTAGCTTTTCTATGCAAAGATGGCGAGAGGGGAGCCGATGTGGAGAGTTTCAGATAGAGAAAAAAGAAACATAACCTTTACGGCTTACTCGAAAGACTGAAGGTATGGTTTAAAAAGTTACAGTCCATCCGCTGCTGTCTAGTAACAGATAAGGCTTGAGGCAGCAGGATGATGTTCTCAGTATGTACCGCGTGCTCCTTAGGTGCCACCAAGATGCCGAACCTTTTATACTCAATGCCGCATTCCATCCAAGCAGAAGCCTGCGGGCACTGTGCCGTCATTCTTTTCATTTTACTCAGGAGGAAACTAAAAAGCAAAGCTTTACGCCCTGTGTAAACGGTACAGCCAGCCATTCAAATCCGCATCTCCCCACCGCACATCCCAAACTCTTTTCTCAAAACCTCTCCTCATTGGTCAGAAGGAAACAGAAACAAAAAGGTAATATTAATAAAAGCAGAGTAAGTGACCCCGAGGAAAAGGAACAGTGGGGGGAATGCTCTTCTCTGCAAATTTACAATCATACCTAAGTCCTCGACAGACCGTGGCCAAAAAAGTCTACCTGCCTGTTCAAGGAGAAACTCAGGAGGATTCTCAGGAAAGCAGCAGCGGGAGGCGGCAATGTTGGCCTGTTAGACATGATCCAAGATCGGCTCAGTCTGACAGTCGGGGTCTATCAGCCCCAAACCGCATCTCCAACAGAAAGCACATTTTCCAAGGAGAAATTGAAGGTGGTACTTCTTAAAACACAAATCTTTTCAACTAGGAAATGTCCAGTCTTTTTCCCGAGGTGTAATATATCCATGCCCCGGGTGGTCATATTGTGCAAGACAATTCCCTTAAGGCCCAGAGTCCCTTTCAGGGTCACACACACAAAAGGAACACTGTAGAGAAAAAAGTTTCACAAAAGTCAAACTAATTCAAGTCAATTATACCACACAATTTCAATGAAAAGAGAGATTCACAACTTACTTAAGGCATCATCAGAAAACCACACGTCAGAAGACGCGCCTCATCTCACCTAAGGAGATGTAGTGATCATTCCCAGAATGCAAGGTTCGAAGAAAAGAAGCCACAGATCCATTTATCTGGTTAGGACCTGTCAACTCAGTGTTGCAAATCCCATTGCAATCACATAAGAATGAGATGTTTTCTTATCTCTCAGTAAGCCAAATGAAAGAGGGAAAAAATAACTCAATGCATGTGTTTAAACCAAAAACGCATGCCTTCATTACTAAGAGATATCAAAACAAAAATCCTCTTAACAGCAGTAGTGGTATTAAACGGTAGCACTGCTCACTTTTTTTAAAAATTTATTGATGACCGTTTTTAGCTTATGTAACGTGTATAATATTCATCTTATTGTTCCTTTCACCAAAGCTTCATAATCATATCCCTGGTACTGAGTGGCAAACTCTTTGGAAAATACTGATGTGTTTATTGTCTTTTTGGTTACCTTAAAACTATACATTTTATTTAATTGCTACACATGGCCTGTCCTTTAAATATTAATTACTCTTCAACAAGTCATACCTATGCATGAAATTACATACATGAGCTGTCTAACACAGGGGAAGGAGAACACGGTAGATTTTATTTACCTGCCACAGCTAAAAATCTGTATAGACTTGAGGAAATGTCATTTTGTTTTGAAGAGCAGATGAAACACAAGTGTGCTCTGGTTGTCACTGCTAAAACGTAAGGGAAAGAACAGGTGGGATAAGGCCAGACGACCCTGGCTCTGGTTCAGAAACTAGGAGAGGTTTTGGTTACAGCAGGAAAGCATTCTAAGACCCGAGGAAAGGGAGCCCGCGAGATCTAGTCCAGGGCTCTCTCTTGACAACACAGATACAGAAAAAATGGAAAGCCACCTTGACACGGCCAGTCAGATCAATAGAAACACCCGGCACTTTAGCTCTTTCAAAGCCTTTCATGTTACCCTGTGGGTCACATTGTCCCTGATCTATAGATAAAACTAAAACAAGAACATTAGATGGCTTGACTGAGACCCGGCAAGCACATAATGGCTTATCTGACACTAACACTTAAGACCAGCTCTCCAAACACCAAGCCTCCTGGACAAGGTCTTCCGTGTACAAGGTCTCACATTCACTGACCACTGTTTAAAACACTGCATGCTGGGCGTCAGGTTGAGAGAGGGGACGCACACTCTTCATGCCTTCAGAACATCTGCTTCATGCAGAGGACACTGGTCCCCAGCTAGCCATGTAGCCAAATGACTTATTTCTAGAGGTCAACAAGCCGTTGGTAATTCAATGTCTAAATGCAAAGAAAAGCCACAAAATCTCCCAATTATAAAATTTTCAGAAAACAAATTGGAAACTTTTTTTTTTACTCTAGCAAGAGCGATTCAATATAAGCAGATCAATAAATAATTGCTTTTTAAAACTTTGACCAAAATAGGCATAAAATTGATTAATCTATAAACTGTCTTACCCGTCCGTGTATAATACAATGAGAGAAATTGATACCGTCCCTGGACAGGCAAGCTTCATATTAAGTCAGATGTGGTGTTGCCTGACCTAGGATGGTAAAAGCAGACTCCAGACTCAGTTTCTGACAGTGGTCAGTGTCTCTCTCCTGCGATCACCATGAGCTACCGTCCCTGCCCACCAGGCTGCTCATTCGCAGCCGTCACAAAATCGTAACCTGACTGACGGCATGTTTCTCTGCTGTGTGCCCACTCAGCCATTCCTGTCTCTCAACGTCACCAGCTCTGTACGTATTCGCAAATCGTGAATAAACATGTTTATCTTTTTCCTTTATTCCTTATTTCTCCCATACACTATTAGTTTCATTACTCTGTAATTTATATCGTAGGTTTGCAAGATGTTTATGAAAACCTACCAAAAAAACTTTGTATAAAAAAGCTTGGTATCAATTGTTATGAAAACAATGACTCTAAAATTGGAGTTCTAGCAATGATAAGAGTATATCTTATTGTGGCTTTCAGATGAAAAACAAGCAGGATAAATAGTTAGAAAAGAAAGCAGAGCTTTATGAAACCTTCAGAAAGAATGGCAGATTTTTTTACATTATACAGACTAAATATTTTGAATTTTATGGAAACAAACTTAAGGTTTCAAAAATTAAATTTCTCATTTAATGAAAAGATTTTACATGTAGGTTAACTGGTCAGTTAAGGTCCCCCTTGCTCCCCTGTTCCCTTCAAGTTCTGATTCCGTCACATCTGTGTATCTCTAGTCACATATAACCACACACAATTAATAAATGCAAATGCTTTCCATTAGGACCTCTACCCTTCTTGATCTACTACACATTTACCCAATTTAGCTAAATCTTTGAAACAGATGTATATATGCCCTGACTTCTCTTTCTCATCTTCTCACCTCTTATACACTCAGTCCCTTTTAATCAAGCTTTCAGTGTCACCATTGCACAAAAACAAGTAACACCATGTTGCCAAATTCAATATCCACCACTCTACCCTCTTCTTACTCCCCCTCAGTAGTACACTTGGCCAGTTGTTTATCTCTGTTCTTTTAAATGCTCCCTTTTCTTGGCTTTTTGATAACAGGCACACGTGGCTGTGACACCCAGGGGTCTTTCTCAGTCACAAGGCCTGTCTCCCCGTTTAACCTCTAAATGTTGGGGTTGATCTGAGTTGACCTCTAATTTCCAGCTCATCTAGTTCTGCCCTTTTAAACCCCACCCATTCCTGTTAGTCTCCATGTATTACTGCATTTTGACCCCAGCTTCTCTGCTAATCTCCAGATGCATACCCGAATCTCCACATCACATCCAGTCATCAAGTAAAACATGGTCAAAATAGAATTATTGAACCTACTGGATTTATTCCTACCTAGCCAGCTCTTCTCAGAAAATGGAACATTCATTCATCTAGAGGCTTAAGCCAAGAGCGGAAAAGTCCTCCTTAATTTCTCTCTTTCCTTCACATCACTCATCTAATTCACAGCAATCCCATAATTCTGTCTCCAAAATCGATACTGGGCCAGGCATGGTGGTTCAGACACAGCCCTCTGGGAGGCTGAGACAAGAGGATTGCTAGAGTCCAGGAGTTTGAGACCAACCTAATCAGCATAGTGAGACCCCTGTCTCTAAAATAATAGAAAACTTAGCTGGCTTGTGGTGGGCACCTGTGGTCTTAGCTACTTCAGAGGCTGAGGCAGGAGGATTGCTTGAGCCTAGCAGTTTGAGGTTGCTGTGAGCGATGATGCCACAGCACTCTAGCCTGGGCAACAGAGTGAGACCTTGTCTAAAACAGCAGCAACAACTGAAATCTACACTGAATCCATCTACTTCTCCCCATGTCTAGGCTAATGCTCCAGTTTATACTGCCATGGTCTTTATTTTGAATTACTGTGATGGCTTACTCACCTCTTCCTGTCTTCCTCTCTGCCACCCACTCTCCACACAGTAACCTGAACGATCCTATAAAATGTAAACCAGATCATACGTATTCTCAGTTGAAACCTCCAGGGGCTTCCTTTTACACATAGAACAAAATCCAGACTCTTCCCTGTGGCTCACAAGCCGTCATTTAAATCCCGTCTCCCTCCCTGAGCTCTCTCCGCCCTTCCCCCCTCACTCACAATGATGCAGTTTCTTCATCTTCTTTTATTCCCTTGGACATGTAGAAACTCTTTTGTTCTTACTGGTCTTTTTACAAGAATGCTCTGGGCCAGGTTTTTGTACATCTGGCTCTTGCTATCGAGATCTTATTTCGCATGTCACCTCGTCAGAGAAGTCTTCCCTGATCCCTCAGCCTCTCCCAGCACCATACTCATTCTTCTTCATGTCTTCAGAGCTCTTACAACCCTCCAAAATTATCTTTTCTAGCACAATTGCTATTATTTATCATCTGTTCTTCACTAGAATATGAGCCCAGTACAGTGGTCTCTGAATTGAACATTTGTGTCCTCCCCAAATTCATCCATTAAGACCTCATCCCCAGTGTGATTGTGTTAGGAACTGGGACCTTTGGGAAATGATTAGGTTATGGGGGGAGCCCTCATCAATGGGATGAATGCCCCTGTAAGGGCTGAAGAGACTGGAGTTCTTCCTTCACACCACGTGAGAACAGAGCAAGAAGGGGCCTTCCTACTCAGAAAGTGGGTGCTTACAGACACTAGTCCCTTGATCTTGGATTTTTCAGTCCCCAGAACTGTGAGCAATGTATTTCTGGGGGTTTTGCTATTTCAATAGATTTAGGGGGTACAAGTGTATTATTGGTATGGGGGTATATTGTACGGTAATGAATTAAGCTGCCCAGCTTATCGTATTTGTTACACAGCCCAAAGAAGACGAGCAGCTCATCTGACTTTTATAGTAGTTTCCTTGGATTGAAGTACAGGATTTGGCACATTTTAGAAAGTCTGTGTATTCTGTAAATTAACAAAAGAATACATGAATGAATTTATCAACTAAGTAGATTGTAAAGGACCATAAAAATAATCATATTCTTGGGGTTTGGGCGGGGGTTGTTTGTTTGTGGAGACAGAATCTCACTCTGTCGCCTTAGGTAGAATGCCATGATGGCATTATAGCTCACAGCAACCTCAAACTCTTGGGCCCAATTGATCCTCTTGCCTCAGCTTCCCAAGTAGCTGGACTATAGGCCCCCACCAGAACACCTGGCTAGTTTTACTGGTAGCTCACTGTTGCTCAGGCTGGTCTTGAACTCCTAAGCTCAATTCACCTGTTTCAGCCTCCCAGAGTGCTAGGATTATAGGTGGGAGCCACTGTACCCAGCCAAAATCATTATATTCTTGTTTTTAATGAATCAGAACCAGTTGAGTAGTACTGAGTCATAAATTAGGGCATCTTACCGAGATTTATGTCTGTTTTTAACAAAGCTGCTTCCCATGGGACTCACCACCTGAAGTACTGTGTGTAACAAGCAATACTGGGATATAGTTGCCACTTCATTTTGCAAATATAAATATCTATATATGTGTGTGTACTGTGGATAGTTGATTCCTTCTGAGGTGCTAATTTGGCATCGTGCCATTGTGCATATCTTTCTGCCACTACAGCAGCACACAGCCTGGGCAATATTCAGAAACGATAGACATGGGCCGAATCATTTATTCAGAAGTTAGTCCATCAGCGGCTAAGCTGGACTAAGGTGCATCTTTCTTTCTGACGCTGATTGGGTTGTTTTGATTCCCGCTCCCCTGTGAGCCCCAGTGTCTCTCTCCGGTCTGCCTCTGTCAGGTGCTACTTGACACCTGCTGCTTCTCCAGCCCATTCCCTGTCAGTCTCTGTTCTGTCTCCCCAGATGCACTGTACGCTTCCAGGGTGCTGTACCCCGGAAGTGAGCGCTACCAAATTAATCATTTAATAGTTATGTGTAAAAGATGGTGATAAAAACATTGTTCACTCTCCAAACCTGTCTCCACCTTATCTTTAATACTAAACACCAAGTGAAAATTAATGACTAGAATAATTCTGAATTGCTGATAAATTTCATAATACATCTTCTTCATTGCTTGTTTTTCCCCTGTGCAGAAGACATAATAAATTAATTCTTGATGTTCTTTACACACTCTGGAGCTTACTACATATTGTTTGTCATCTCAGAAACAGCGCAATTAAATCAGGATTTGGAAATCTCAGTATCTGCCTCTGTGACACTAATAATCTTGATTTTAAAAGCTGCTTCCTGGGAATGGAATATATTTGAAAATAGATAGTTCTAGGTAATTAGTTGTGTCACCAGGATAAAAAATAGATCATGCTTCACTGCCGTCATTTTAAAACTTAGTGACTATCTTCAGTGCTAGTTTACAGCTGAGGAGCAGATAACTGAGATACTCTCTCAAAACTTATATCAACATTTCTTTTTATCCACCATGTTTACTTTTCACTTCCCTGTCACCATTTAGGAGGCAGAAATATTTTTAGATACATCTATTTCTTAGGAGAAGGGTTGATATAGCTACTGCCTCTCCCAAATGTCTTATGTTTTAAAATATGCTTTTCAGAGGTATAGCAAAGAAAATAGTCTTGAAAGACAAACTATATTTTGTCTATAAGAGCCATATAGTTAAGATATAAAAGTTGGTTCCTTTTAAATATTCCTTTAAATATGGTGAGACAAATACTAACAGCTGTAGAACTTGAGGTTTATCTATAAGCAAATGTGTTAGTTTCAGTAATACCAGCTGCTGTTACAGATACACTCCAAATTCATATGATTTAATGCCATGAAAGGTTATTTTTTTGAACATGTAAAAGTACGGTGAAGTGTTCTTGATTGATTGCTGGGAGTGACATGGAGACAGCTCTGTTCCTGCAATCTTTCAGGGATACTGGGCAGATGGAGTGCCTTCTAAGATCCCGTGGGTGGTGACATTTGGCCAAAGGTAGGAGGAAGAGGATGTTGAAATTGTATACTTGCTTAACTGGTTTGGTCTTGGAGAAAAACAAATGTTTTCCATTTACTTTTGATAAGAACTAATCATCTGGCCTCAGCTAGATAAAAAAGGGGGCTGGTAAGTACCTATTTCCCAGGGAGAGAATTGAAATAGCAGGGCAAGGAAATCGGGTTGTGGTAGCTGTTTCCTAATGGGCCCTGCCCTGGTCAATTCTTCATGTTTAAGTTCTAGTGAGAGAGGGAAAGAGGAGAAATCTTAGATAGGTTTGGGGCACACAGAGCAGATGGTGTCTGTGTCTAACGTGGTATATGAAACTCAGCGGCAATATAATCTCATGGAGAATTTAGTGCTTATACAGGCTAACACGAGCAGAGTTGAAATGGTGGCAAATGGGTCTAATCAGATAGATGGCACAAAACAGGACTCATCCTCCACCTACCAGAGGTCATAATGATGCAGGCAAGCAGTAGAAAATAGCTTGTCCTGTCTCACATTGATTCAAGCAAGGAAGGCTAGGAAGGATTAACAGCTATGAGAGCAGGACACAGAGTAACCAGCGTGGACCTAGTGACTGAAAAACAGGGTGGGGGGCAAAGGCATTGATTGGTGTCAGGATGCTGACAACCGAAGGCATGCTACATTGGTGTGGTTAGGTTTTTCTTTACCTAGAAAAGAGTTAACTCAAATAGAGCTATAAAGAAATAAAAAGTATTTAGCTGTGTGATTGAATTTGGTATTTTGAAACACGTTCTTGCTTCCATCTGGATTCTGAATACTTCAGCATAAGTAGCCATCTCAGAAACTCTAGGGTGTGTGTGTATTTTACCAATACTGAAACTTAAAAATAGAAAAAGAATATGGCTTTAGATTCACCTTTTCATTTCATGAATTTATTTAGTAAGACATTTCAGTCATAAAATCAATATAGTTTTCAGCAGCATGATTGAATCAAGGCTCACGTATCTGAGAATACTATTTATTTCCCTTCCTGGTGGCTTCTTAGTGCAGTTGGTAATTTTTTCCCAATTGGCTGTCAAGTGTTCTTCTTCTTTTTTGTATTTTTTTTTTTTTTTGCAGTTTTTGGTCAGGGCTGGATTTGAACCCACCACTTCTTGTATATGGGGCTGGTGCCCTACTCCTTTGAGCCACAGGTGCTGCCCTCAAGCATTCTTCTTGTGGGACTTTACTTTTGGCTGACTGATTAGGAAAGAGCATTCTTCTTGTGGTCGGCGGCCATACAAGTGTCTCCGTGTCAGTGGCTCTAGAAGATACTTACCTTTGTCCAAGTGACCAAATCTTTCTCAGCTGTCTTTGAGATAGTTTTCTCTACTTGCAAATGGACAGCCCTGGGATTTGTCCATGAAGTTGCTTTTTTTTCTCAAATGACCTTCAAATGGTTGTTTCTAATTTATCCCCACAGCACATCCAAAGTGTGTATGTAGACCCTAAAAAGCTGGCAAAAATATATCTGGCAATTTTCTTTCTGATAATGAAAGACAAGAGCCTAATTCTTTTAAATGGCCTCCCTCAGGTCAATATCTACACAGCCTCCCACACACAATAGCCCATTTATACCTTGATGATGTCTAGGTATTTTCCTTGCTTATTTTCACTATCTTCATCTCATTCTTTCAATACTTTCAACATCAAGTTTTCCTATCCCCAATAATAATTTTTATCCCAAAATAATTGATCTCTCTCTCTATAAGAATGATTAGCCATTTATGAGTAACATTATTTAATTGACCTTGACATTTTCCTAGGAGGTAATTTTAAGTCTTCATTAAAGATAGTTGAGGGCAAGAACAATTCATATAGAATATCTATATGTGTGTATTCCTATAATAGCTAGCACAGTTCTAAATCCACATTATTTTGAAGACTAATCAAGATACACAAAACAGGGGGCAGAGGCAAGATGGTGGACTGCAGCCAGTTTTTTACAGAGGCTCCCATCCAGAAGGAGACTTAAAGGACAGAAGTTTAGCAAGGAAGCTGGTGGTTTGGAGTGGAGCCAAGAAAGAAGATTGAAGAATGCACTTTAACCTTGCTGAGGCAAGCTGTGACCCAAAAATACAATCACAAGGTACAAAATCCACCACTAAGCAGACAGGAGTCCCTCCCCCACAAGAAGGGCTTGCAGTTTACTCCATACAAATAAGCGAGCGGAGTTCAAACATTCTCCCACTCTATCCCATGGGAGAGACTCCCTAAAAACTGGACCTTCTACCCCTGCTGGCATGCCATGGCACCCTCCTGCCAGGCATAAAACTGTAAAATTGTGTAAAACTGTATATATTCCCTACCTGCAACTCTGAACTCTGAGGATCCCCCCTCCACTCTCACCCTGAGGTCTGGAGGTTTGTCACCCATGAAGTCCAAATTCTTGGGCATTTCCTTGAGAGGAGTGGAGGGGGAAAGGGCTGGTGCTGCTCTGTGCTGACTCTGTGACACAGGAGCAAGGAGAAGAGCATTAGCTCAGAGGAAACCATACAGGAGCTGCCTGATGCCATTCCAGATAGGGACACCCTGTCTCTCTGGGCAACCAGAGGTTCTGGACATCAGCCAGTGGTGGAACGGACTTAGGAACTTTTGTGAGTAAAGAGACCATTAGCACCTAGCCCTCAGGGGAATATAGCTGAGACAAAGGCAGTGGGCAGGCAGAGTCTGGAATTGACACCTGAGTGTAAACTCTAATTCTTTGCTGCCCAGGGCTGAGTTTCTTATCAGCTATAGCAGCCTCTGACTTGCAGAGGAATTTAGCCAGGACAGAAGGAGTGGGGCTGGAGTGGAGTGAACTTCCCCAGCCTAAATTAAAGTTCCCCTGCCAGACTCAGATCTCCTGGTGACTTTGGCAGTCGTAAACCCCAGGAACATTTGCTTACTGGAGTAAACTGGGTCACAGCCCTGTGGGATTGCCAGTGACTGGGTACAAGGTGGGGAAGGACGTATCAACCTTCCTAGACTAATTCATTTGCTGGGTGAGTCCTTTTGCCCTCATGGAGCACTAGAGCAAGTTATATCTGAGCTGCCAGCAGACCCCTCTTATCTAGCTGCCAGAGACATTTGAACTGTCCCATCTGAGACTGGTACTGACTGGGACAACTGATTTGGACCTCTTGAACTGGGCAAATCACCTAAGGACTATCCAAAGTGGTACCCTGGGTGTATGGTTGAGGGAAGGTTTGATTTTCCTTGCCCAATTGTTGTTTGTGGGGGCAGGGCGACTTAATAGCTGGTATTTCTCCACAGCTGAGACTTCAACCAAGAGTAACTGATTCACTAGGGTAGGACAGAGACTAGCTGAAAATAAGACAGAGCCACTTAGCCCCACCACACCAAGAAGGTCCCCAGTCTCTCAGGCCATAACACCGTACAAAGCTTAAGGGGAATAGCCAAATGGGATAAAATAATCATGGGGCAGAATGAGCGGAAAAGCTCTGGTAATATGAATAACCAGAGTAGATCAACCTCCCCAAGAAAGGATGTGGCAGAAGAAACTGAAGATCTCCTTTATAAACAGATGGCCAAGATGTCAGAAATCGAATTCAGAATTTGGATTGCAAATAAGATTACTAGAATAGAGACAAAGATAGAATTAGAAATTCAAGGAGCATTCCAAAAGTTCACTCAAGAATTCAACAAATTCAAAGACAAAACCACCAAAGATTTTGAAACATTGAGGCAAGAGATCGCAGCCCTCAAAGATCTGAAAAATATGGTAGAATCCCTTGGTAATGAAAGAGGCAGGCAGAAGAAAGAATCTCAGATGTAGAAGACAAAGATTCTGAACGTGCCCAAGCATCCAAAGAGGAACAGAAATGGAAAGCAAAAATGGATCGTTCTCAGAGAGCTCTGGGATAATTGGAAGAAAACTAATATTCACCTTATAGGAATCCCTGAAGGCAACAAAGTTGTATCACAGAGGCTCTTCTTTATGAAATTATGAAAGAGAACTTTCCAGATATCCTGGAAGTTCAAGAGATCCTGAAATTTAGATAGCAGACAGCTTCAGAACCCCAGCATGACTCAACCCAAATAAGACATCCCCCAGACACATTGTAATTAACTTCACTAAAGTTAATATGAAAGAGAAAATTCTGCAAGCAGCTAGATATAAGAAAACCATAACCTAAAAGGGGAATAAAATTAGAATGACTGCAGATCTCTCTGCTAAAACCTTTCAGGCTATAAGAGGGTGGTCATCAACATTTAATCTCCTAAAACAAAATATCTTTCAACCCAGGATCCTGTATCCAGCTAAACAGAGTTTCGTTTATGATGGAGAAATTAAATACTTTAATGACATTCACATGTTGAACAAATTTGCCTATAACTAAACCAGCTCTCCAGAATATTCTCAGACCTATCCTCCATAATGACCAGTGCAATGCACCAACACAAAAGTAAACTAACTCAGAAACTATTGATCAAATTCCAACTTCCACAGTGGCAAAAGGATTAAAAATGTCCACCAGACTTTCAAATAACTCGATACCTAAAATTTTACCAGGCTTATCAATAATTTCAATCAATGTGAATGGCTTAAATTGTCCTCTAAAGAGGCACAGATTGGCTGATTGGATACAGAAACTCAGACCAGACATCTGTTGTATACAAGAATCTCATATTACCTTAAAATACAAATATAGATACAGGGTGAAGAGATGGTCATCTATATTCCAGGCTAATGGGAAGCAGAAAAAAGCAGGTGTTGCAATTTTATTCACAGATACAATAGGTTTTAAACCAACAAAAGTAAGCAAGGATAAAGATGGCCACTTTATATTTGTTAAGGGCAATACTCAATATGATGAGATCTCAATTATCAATATCTATGCATCCAACCAGAATGCACCTCAATTTATAAAAGAGACTCTAACTGGCATGAGCAACTTGATTTCCCCCAG
>CAUYQV010168930.1:0-11236 GCA_963574575.1 Galagoides demidoff
AGCACCCTGTGAACTGGGCTGCACTTACCTCCCCCCTTAAATTCAGCTACCTCTGGAATAGGCGGTCCTCTTCTCTTCCCTTGGATGCCCTGCCCTTCTCTCCCTCCTTTTCTCTCCCCCATCTTCCCCTCTCTCACTCCCCGCTCTCTGCTCTTTCTCATCTCTTCCCCCATCTTCCCGTCTCTCACTCCCAGCTCTCTGCTCTCTTTCTCATCTCTCCTCCCATCTTCCTCTCTCTCACTCCCCACTCTCTGTTCTCTTTCTCATCTCTCCCCTCCATCTTCCCCTTTCTGATGCCCTGTTCTCTACTCTCTTTCTCATCTCTTCCCCTCGCTCTTTTCCCTTTCTCTCATACAAAATAAACCTGCACTTTCATATCCTAAAAAGAAGAAAAGAAAGAAAAGCAGTGTAGGAACAGAGCACAGCATGCAGAAAGGGATGGGGAGATCCTGGTGGCAGTGCTCTGGGATTAACACAGACAGTACTCTGGTTTGCTGGAAAGCAGAGGCTCCTGTGTGGGGCAGGTGAGAAGACAGGCTGGGGTGAGAATGGGATGACTGCCATGAAGAGCTTTCCCACCAGACTCAGGGGATCTGTGGCCTAATGAGGAGCACCCACAGACAGGCCCCCCGGGAAGACTGGTCAGGCAGTGTTCAGCACAAAGTACAATGGGGGGGAGGGAGGCACAGCCAGTAGCTCCCTTCAGGAGTAAGGGATACCAGATCGTTCAACAGCCTCCCCAGAACACCCCAGTTCCACCTGCACAGTCCCACACGGGAGGTGGTCTGGAGCATCTCTGCCCAATCCCTCTTATTACCCCTGCGTGTAGCACCTAACCCCCCTCCTTGTCCAGCAATTTGACAGTTTACATATGTGCCTTCTCTAACACTCCACCACCTAGGAGATGCTTAAGGGCAAGAAAGGGCCCTTTGGGGGTCAGAGGCTATAGCTAAGCTGCTAGGATTCCAGCTACATACACTGGGGCTGGTGAGTTTAAACCCAGCTCAGGCCTGCCAAACAATGATGACAACTATAACAAACAAACAAACAAACAAAATTGCCAGGCATTGTGGTGGGAGCCTATTGTCCCAGCTAGGGAGGCTGAGGCAAGAGAATTGCTTACGCCCAAGAGTTAGAGGTTGCTGTGAGCCAACACCACAGCTCTCTATTGAGGGTGATATAGTGAGACTCTGTCTCAAAAGAAAAGGCCCTTTTAGCCTTTGAATCCAGTAGATTCTCCAAAAAGGCCTTAGTAAGTAAGCTTTGTTTTTGAAACAGTGAATCCTCTATGGTACACGAAACCGTACTTACATACACTGCCATACTCATTTCCTAACTCTGGTCCTCTCACCTCCGGACTCCAAATCATAGGATGAGCCTATCTCTACCCCACACAGAAACCTTCCCTTATGAGAAGCTCCACCCTCCTGATGACCAGTAAATAGTCTAGTATGGCATAAAAAGCTGCCGTAAGTTGGTTCTCGCCAACGGACCCAATTCACTTCTTGCTGGAACTCTTCATCCCTGCACATGTCCTCTGTGCTTTAACACTGACACGTGCCTTCCATTTCCCAAATAGCAAGTAATCCATTCTTCTTCAGGCCTTAGCATGAGGTCTTTTCCACCAGGAATTCTTTCTTTCAGACTAGCTCTGCTGCCCTTCCCCAGTACACATGTCTACAGTAGTTCTTGTTTTTCCATTTTGTGCCACTTATTTCTGGACTTAGCTATCCTCCAGACCGGTGTTTTTCAACGTTCTCTATCTCGTGGCACACTTGAACCTATAGTTACACTGCTGTGGCACATTTAAATTATGTTGATCCAAAAGAAGATTAAAAACCAAAATATATTTACTGTGCTTTGAACTGCTTTTAAAAATAATTTAATTAACGATCTTTAAAAATTTTCACGCACACCTAAGATCCTCTCATGGCACATTGTTGAAAAATCACTGCTTAGGTAATTCAGCCCCAGGCTATCAATCCGGCGCGGGTATCACACCTCAGGACTCAACAGTGTTTACTTGAATAAAAATGCAAGGAACACGCTGACTTGGGGGGGATAGATAAATACGCTCACTAGAGTCGGCTAAACTGCAATGCGAAAATGTGTTTCAATTATATTTTCCTTGCTTTTTTTCTTTGAGACAGATTCTCACTGTGTCGCCCTCTGTGGAGTGCCCTTGTGTCACAGCTCACAGCAATCTCAAACTCTTTAACTCAAGCGATTCTCTTGCCTCAGCCTCCCAAGTAGCCAGGACTACAGGTGCCCAACACAACGCCAGCTGTTTTTAGAGATGAGGTCTGGCTCTGGCTCAGGCTGGTCTTAAACCTGTGAGCTCAGGCAATCCACCTGCCTTGGCCTCCCAGAGTACTAGGATTGCAGGTGTGAGCCACCGCACCCGGCTCTAATCTTCCTCATTTCTTAACATTCTCCTGTCAGCTTTTCTGAACTTAAAGCAGAAAGTTTTGCAGAGAATTGCATGTAAGTACGTTTGGCGTTTTTTCCAGGCAACTGTAGAAAAGGAAGACAGGATCAAGGGAGTTAAAGGTGTAGGCAGGGAAGATTATAATGATGGATAGCAGACTTTGAGATGGAAAAAAGGGCGGTGAGGATGTCAGGATGAGACAGTCAGTTAAAAGTTGGTAGGATTGGCTGGGCCCTGGGGCCCACACTTGTAATCCTAGCACTCTAGGAGGCCAAGGCAGGTGGATTGCTTGAGGTCAGGAATTCAAGACCAGCCTTAGCAAGACAGAGTGAGACTCTGTCTGAACAACAACAACAAAAGTTGGTTAAGATCAATAGATAGTAGAGAGGAGATGGGCGATATCAACAGGTTATTGGAGTTAGGATGCCAGAGGAAGTGAGCAGGAAAGACAGGAGGGATGGTCAGAGGATGACTGGAGCATAAGCACACAGTGACAGAGTGGCTGTATGTGTAGATTCAGAGAGAAGCATTCCAGAAAGAAGGAATAGAAAAGTTGAAAGCCTGAATGAAGGCTGTGGTGGCTAGTGAAGGTGTATTTGGTAGTGAGGGTGAAGGTGGTGGGGACATTGAGTTCTCGAGGGCAAAGGCACGATCAGATTTGAGTTTTAAAATAATCCCTCTGATGCTATTCAGCCATAAAAAAAGATGGAGATTTTACTTGTATTAACCTGGATGGAGTTGAAACACATTCACTTTAGTAAAGTATCACAAGAATAGAAAAGCAAATATCCAATGTACTCAATACTAATATGAAGCCAGTACACGATCTAACACATGCTCACACAAGAAAAAAAAATCAATTTGATTCAATTCAATTCAGGTTGGGGGGGGGGGGATGAGAGAGATTGGTGTGCTCCCACGGGTGCGGGACACAACTACAAGAAGGACTTTGCCTAACAAATGCAAACACTGTAACCTAGTTTGTACCCTCACACTAATCTGAAATAAAAAATAACAATCCTTTTGGCTGCTGTGTGGAGAATGGACCTCAAGGCAGTGCAAGAGAGGAGACAGAAACCAGAGGAGCTGCGGGCAGAAGTTGGAGGGCGGGGTGTGGAAGGAGGTGGAAACGGCTTCCGGATGTATTTGATGGTCGGGCCGAAGGGACTTGCGGATACGGCGTACGTGGCAGGGGACGGAGGGGGACTCAGGAGTGACAGCCCGCGATGGACTCCCGACACTGGAACGAACGCTGCCAGGGACACAGGCTGGTTCCTGCCCGCCTGTGGCCGAGCCTGGGACAGAAGAGTAGAAAACCACTTTCTCCGGGGTCGCCGCCTTGCCCAGTCGCAGGCCAAATTCCAACCCGCTCCAGCCTCCACCCCCAGCTCGCGGCCCCTCGGGGGATCTACTTACGAACTGGTTCTTGCGACCTCTCCGAAATCCCAACAATATCCCTGAGGCGGGGGACTGGTGGACCCAGGTCCTGGAATTACCAGCAGATTTCATCACAGCCAAGGCCGCCGCCTGAAACCCTTCCGAACCCCCTGGGCCTAACCCCAGACGCTTTTTCTTTCTAGAAGACTTTGCAACAACCACGTCTGCCATTGGCTCAATTTTGCCTTCGACCAATCAGAGCCGAGGTTACTTCCGCAATCGTCGTGTTGGCAACCGGCGGGTTCTGTTCAAATCCCCGCCAATGCGGAAACGGTGTGCGCTCTCTGTTCTCTCATTGGCCAGATCAGACGTCCATCTCTTACTCCACAGCCTATCCGCCGCTGTGGGAAGCAGAGGGCGGGCTGGATGAAGGACTGCCTGAGAGGCGGAGACTGGAAGCCCGAAGTCGCCCCGGACTGGGGCGGGCGTACGTGGGGTCTTGCTAGCTCTGTCCCCGCCCTGAACTGGATTGAGGAAGGACCAGGTACGTGAAGAAAATGAAGGACGTGGCCACCAGGACAGGAATCTCCGGGTTCTTAGGCTTCGGCAAAATAATTCAGTCTTTGCGAGAACACTGCAGACGGGATCTTGCCCAGAGGCCCCAGGCTTCGGGTGCAAGGTGGTGCCGTGCGCCGGCCAGCCTGCCCAGGTGCCGTCCTGTATTTCCCTCCTTAGGTCGAGACCACGGATGGAAGAGAGCCCCCCTGATGGCACAGGCCCCATGCACGTGCCTTTGGGGCACATCGTGGCCAATGACAAATGGCGCGGGTCGCAGCTGGCGGGGGAGATGCAAGGTCAGTGGACCGTTTCCTACCCCCTCCCTTGTTTTTAAGCGGTTTGCCTCTTGCTGTCATTTCTGCCAAAACTCAAAGAACCCATTTTCTTGTCTGTATCTTAAGGGAGGATTAAGCTCATTTTTGAGGATGGCCTGACGCCAGATTTTTACCTGTCAAACAGATCCTGCATTCTTTATGTCACCGAAGCTGATTTGGTGGCAGGGAATGGCTACAGAAAGAGGCTTGTTCGGGTTAGAAATGTAAGTACTCGGTTAAAGAAACTGAAATTGAACGATAACTTGTTTCCCCCACCCCTGCCCTCCATCTCTTGGAATAATGTATACAGAGTGGCCATAAAGTTCATGTGGAATTTAATAGTTGGCCACCCTGTATAAAATCATTGGCCCTTCCAAGCACAAAGTGATAGCTTTCTTAACCTTGAGAGGAATTTTGTCACAAAATGCTTTACTGTCTTTATTTCTTTAAGTCCAGTAATCTTCAAGGGATTGTCGTAGTTGAAAAAACCCGAATGAGTGAACAGTATTTCCCAGCCTTACAGAAGTTCACTGTGCTGGACCTCGGGATGGTGTTGCTTCCAGTGTCCAGCCAGGTGGAAGCATCCTGCCTCATTGTCCAGTTAGTAAGTATGGGTTCCTGACCCTTCACAACAGACCTGACCTCACGCAGACTCTCAGCTGCCTTTGCTGTAGTTGCAACTCATCAATCCAATCTGTCATTCCCTGTGTTAGTTTATAAAAACCTTTTGGAGGAATTGAAGTTCAGAAGCTGCTTCTGTACCACCTGAGCTTGCCATCCACTCTGGGCAAGTGTATCATAACGTGAACAAGTTGGAGACCCAATGTGAGACTCTTAGACGGTGATCATCCCTCACCTTGCACTTACGGTGATTTAAATGTCAACTAGGGGCAGCTTTGCCTTGTTTCCACGTGTCATCAGGACTTGTGTGTGCAAGTTTATAAAGTTTATTTTGAGACAGAGGCTGACTTTGTTGCCCTGGCATCATCACAGCTCACAGCAACCTCAAACTCTTGGGCTTAAACTGTCCTCTTGCCTCAGCCTCCTGAGTAGCTAGGACCATAGGCACCCACCACAGTGCTGGGCTAGTTTTTCTAGACCTTTAGAGAATGGGGTCTTACTGTTGCTCAGGTTAGTCACAAACACCTGAGCTCAAGCAATCCACTGGCCTCAGCCTCCCAGAGAGCTGGGATTACAAGTATGAGCTACCAAGCCTGGCCTAAGGTGAGGGAATCATTAATGTCTGCATCACTGATGAAGGTACTGTGGGAAAGACAACAACTAATTTGGACTAAGGCATATAGCAGGTGCTGGGAAGTTCCAGATTGTTTAATACTCATGGACTCCAAGTACAGCAACAACAGCAAAGGAATCTCTCACCACATGAGCATGGGATTGTTGCAAGAAGCTGGCATCTCTATTCCCAGAGGATATGTGGCAGAGGCACCAGATTAAGCTTATGCAATTGCCAAAAAATTAGATTTGAAAGATATTGTGATAAAGGCACAAGTTTTAACTAGTGGTAAAGGAAAAGGAACATTTGAAAATGGCTTCAAAGGGGGAGTGAAGATAGTTTTCTCTCCAGAAGAAGCAAAAGCTGTTTCCTCACAGATGACTGGGAAATAGTTGTTTGCCATGCAAATAGGAGAAAGAGGCAGAATATGCAATCAAGTATTGGTCTGTGAGTGAAGGTATCCCAGGAGAGAATGCTACTTTGCAATAGTGATGGAAAGTTCATTTCCAGGTCCTGCACTGATAGGAAGTTCTCAAGGTGGAATCATCATTGAAGATGTTGCTACCAACCCGTTAAAGAACCTATTGATACCATAGAAGTCATCAAGAAAGGACCAGGGGAAAGGGGGGAGAAGGGACATGATTTCCACCTACTTTTATGGAGTCTACAGCATAAAACATGGTCTGGCCTTATAGCCTTTTTCTGAAGTGTGATGCAACCATGATAGAAATAAATCTGATGGTAGAAGATTCACATGGAGCTATGCTGTGTATGGCTGCAAAGATCAATTCTGATTCTAATTCAGTCTGTTGCCAAAAGAAAATCTTTGATCTTCGGAACTGGACATAGGAAGATGAAAGGGGGAGGGTGGGCACGGTGGCTCACGCCTGTAATCCGAGCACTCAGGAAGGCCTGTCAGTGGATCACCTGAACTCAGGAGTTTGAGACCAGCTGAGGAAGACCGTGACCCCATCTGTACTAAAAGCAAAGTTTTGGCAAACTGTTTCCCCATCACCTGTAAGGCAAGAGGATCATTTGAGCCCAACAGTTTGAGGTTGCTTGGAGCTATGATGATGCCATGGCACTCTACCCAAGGCACTAGAGTAACACTCTGTCTCAAAAAAAGAAAGAAAATATAGGCTGTCTAGTAAATGTTGCTGGTTTGTTTAGGGCCACAATGGACATAATAAAACTTCATGGAGGGACTCCAGCCAACTTCCTTGATGGTGGTGGTGCCGTAGTCCATCCCGTAACAGAAGCATTTATACTTAATAACTGCAGATAAAAAGGTCCTGGTTATTGTGGTCAACATTTTTGGAGGAATCATGCGATGTGACGTTATTGCACACAGTCTCCTCATGGCAGTAAAAGATTTGGAAGTTAAAATACCTGTTGTATGTTTACAGGACACATGAGTTGATGATACTAAGGCTTTCATAGCAGATAGCAGTCTTAAAATTCTTGCTGGTGATGACTTGGGTGAGGTTGCTCAGATGACTGTAAAGTGCTGAGATAGTGCCTTAACCATCCAAGCCCATGTGAGGTTACTGACTATAAAGTGCTCTGAGATAGTGCCTTACCAACCAAGCCCATGTGGATATAAATTTCAGATGAGACTCTTTCTCAAAAAAAAAAAAAGAATGTCACTTGCAATATGCCTGTTTATTATTATTGGGGAAAAAAAAAAAAGAATGTCAAGTTAATAAAAATCTTCCCTGGCAGGGCACCCATAGCTCAGTGGTTAGGGTGCCAGCTACATGCACTGGGGCTGGTGGGTTTGGAGCTGGCCTGGGCCTGCTAAACAACAAACATAGCCAGGCATTGTGGTGGGTGCCTATGGTCCTAGCTACTGGCGGGCTGAGCCAAGAGAATCACTTGAGCCCAAGGGTTTGAGGTTGCTGTGAGCTATGATGCTACAGCACTCTACAGAAGGGGACAAAGTGAGACTCTGTCTCAGTAAAAAAAAATAAAAAATAAAATAAAAATTTCCCAATATGAAAAAAAAAATCTGGTTCTCCATTATCTTTACTGATTTTTCAACTTGGTTGTAAATTAGAATTTCCTGGGGAACTTTTATAACAGTGACAAATGAGCCTTTACTTCGACCAATTAAAAATCAAAACATGTCGGAAGGGCCAGAGCATCAATTTTTTTGTGTTGTTTCCAATCCCCAACTCTGATGTGCATCTAGCTTTGAGGACCAAATTGGAAATGCACACAGCCCGGTGTGGCCCACTGTTTATAATTTCTCTTGATTTAATGCCATTAAATCACCACGATCTGAAGACTGGATTTCCCCTTGGTTAGGCAAGCTTCCCCTGGGTCCAGTGAAGCAGGTCTGGTTTAGGTGTGAAATATCATTTAATCTTGCGCAACTGAAATGTTTCTTAGTGGAGTATAGGAAAGGGTGTGAATTCCTTGGAGATAAGTTTTTCACTGGTTTTATCTGAAACATTCTGAAAACTCTAATTTTTAGAAATTGTCTACCTCTTACTCTTGTGTGTGGCTCCCATGGTTCATCTTTCAACATTTTTGCTTGTGTCTGAAAAATCATATTCGTGGTACATGAAACATTTGTGCCCACAAGTCAAGTAGAACCAAATGGACAAACAAAACTTCCACAAAACAAATTTTAGGAAAATTGTCAGGCCTCCAGAGGGCGCTCACGTGCTTCTCCCTTAATTTCTGGTTCAGGTTGAAGAGCAAATCAAAGAGCCCAGTAAGAACCCTCTTCTCAGGAAGAAACGGTCTCCGCTGTCTGAGCTATCCCTCCTTCGAACCGTGCAGCAGATCCCAGGAGTTGGAAAAGTTAAAGCCCCCCTGCTGCTGCAGAAGTTTCTGAGCCTCCAGCAGCTGAGTAACGCGTCTGTCCAAGAACTGGAGCAGGTTGTCGGGCAAGCCGTGGCACAGCAGATCCACACCTTCTTCACACAGGCCAGGTGACAGCTGGCCCACAGCTGCTATGTCTATCTCTAGGCCACAAACCGCAGGGTCTTCAAGAACCAAGAAAAGAGGCTTCTCACAGCCACTTGTGCAAGATGAGGTGAGGCTTGAATGGAGCCAGCCAGTCCTGACCTCCTGTCTGCCTCTCAGTGGGCACCGCTCTCCTCCTGCAGAGATGAAAAGGGCCAGAGGGGATCTCCCGAGAGGAGAATCAGGAACTCGTAGGGCCATGTTTAAATGTGCGACCTTGACCTACGTCTGTCACAGAAAGGTCTTCTAGGCCAGGCCCGGTGGCTCACGCCTGTAATCCTGGCATTCTGGGAGGCCAAAGCAGGTGGGTCACTTGAGCTCAGGAGTTCAAGACCAGCCTGAGCAAGAGCGAGACTCTGTCTCTACCAAAAATAGAAAAACTAGCCAAGTGTTGTGGTAGGCACCTGTAGTCCCAGCTACTGGGGAGACTGAGGGAGGAAGATGGCTTGAGCCCAGGAGTTTGAGGTTGCTATGAACTATGATACCAAATCTCAAAAAAAAAAAAAAAAAAAAAAAAGAAAGAAAGAAAAGTTCTAAAAAGTTTCTGGAGGGCGGTGCCTGTGGCTCAAGGAGTAGGGCGCTGGCCCCATATACCAGAAGTGGCGGGCTCAAACCCAACCCTGGTGAAAAATGGCAACCAAAAAAAAAAAAGTCTGGGCAGTGTCTGTGGCTCATTGGGTTGGGCACCAGCCCCATATTCCCAGGTTGGTGGGTTCAAACCCGGCCCCCATCAAACTTCAACAAAAAAATAGCCGGGCGTTGTGGCAGGTGCCTGTAGTCCCAGCTACTCGGGAGGATGAGGCAAGAGAATCACCTAAGCCCAGGAGTTGGAGGTTACTGTGAGCTGTGTGACACCACAGTACTCCACCAAAGGCGATAAAATGAGACTCTGTCTCTACAAAAAAATAAATAAAAAGTTTCCGGTGTGTGGTGTGACCATGAAGGAAACAAGCATACAGTGGAGACTGTGTGTACCATGAGCACCTTGTTCCTGGAGTCGGGACTGCTGTTCTCCAAGGCTGGCCATGATCTCAGTCCTCTGAGGGCTGCTGCCATTGTAAATAAACCAGAGCACAGCAAGTTCCTTCCTGCTTTCCTCGGTTCGTTCATTCCTCCCCCCACCCCCCATTTTTCAGGTAGCCATGCACTTTGTTTATATTTACTGGGCATGTATTCTGAATACAGAAAGCCTGGAGTCTCAAGTTGGCATTTTAGAGATGAAAAATAACTATGCAAGGCAGAAAATAATGTGTTTTTTGTATGTGCAGCCCAGCACTGGGAGGACACACAGGAAAATGTTAGGGGCACCTGCATCTAGTGAGAGGATATAGGGGCTGGTGAGAGCTGAGTCCTGCTTTGTGAAATATTATTATAGTAATTTTTAAAATCAAAACAAGACAGGTTTGGCTCCTGTAGCTCAGCAGGTAGGGTGCCAGCCACATACACTGAGGCTAGTGGGTTCGAACCCGGCCCGGCCCTGCCAAACAACAATGACAACTACAACAAAAAATAAAAATAGCTGGGGTATTGTGGCAGGTGCCTATAGTCCCAGCTACTTGGGCAGCTGAGGCAAGAGAATCGCCTAAACCTAAGAGCTGGAGATTGCTGTGAGCTGTGATGCCACAACACTCTACTGAGGGCAACATGAGACTCTGCCTCAAAAAATAACAAATAGGCTCGGTGCCTGTGGCTCAAGTGGCTAAGGTGCCAGCCACATACACCTAAGGGGGCGGGTTCGAATCTGGCCCCAGCCCGCCAAACAACAATGATGGCTGCAACCAAAAAATAGCCGGGCATTGTGGTGGGTGCCTGTGGTCCCAGCTACTTGGGAGGCTGAGGCAGGAGACTCGCTTAAGCCCATAAGTTGGAGGTTGCTGTGAGCTGTGATGCCATAGCACTCTACCCAGGGGGACAGCTTGAGGCTCTGTCTCAAAAAATAAAAATAAAAAATAAAAATAAATAAAATCAAGACAGGACAGGCTGGCATTCTTCCTTTCTTTCTTTGGGATGCCAGGCCATTCTCTCCCAACCCCCCTGCCCCAATCTTCCCTTCTCTCTCTCCAGTATAAAGTAAACTTACACCCTTATATTCTAAACAAACAGAAAACCAGTAAAAACATTTTGTGCATTAAAGAATAAAAAAAAGAGGCTCGGCGCCTGTGGCTCAAGTGGCTAAGGCGCCAGCTACATACACCTAAGGTGGCGGGTTCAAATCCAGCCCGGGCCCACCAAACAACAATGATGGCTGCAACCAAAAAATAGCCAGGCGTTGTGGCGGGCGCCTGTGGTCCCAGCTACTTGGGAGGCGGAGGCAGGAGACTCGCTTGAGCCCAGGAGTTGGAGGTTGCTGTG
>CAUYQV010168931.1:0-24988 GCA_963574575.1 Galagoides demidoff
TAGTTGGGTTTCATTTTTTGTATGCAAGTGTGAGTGATTATAAATTAGTTTCACAGTAGTACTGAGTACATTGGATATATTTTTTTCCATTTCTGAGATACTTTACTAAGAAGAATATTTTCCAGCTCCATCCATGTAAACATAAAAGAGGTAAAGTCTCTACCTTTTTTTAGTGATACATAGTATTCCATGGTATACATATAGCACAATTTATTAATCCATTCATGGGTCAATGGGCACTTGGGCTTCTCCCATGACTTGGCCATTATGAATTGAACTGCAGTGAACAATCTGGTGCAAATACCTTTATTGCCAAATGATTTTTGGTCCTTTCTTACTGTTTTTCTAAGGCTCTTGGTAGAATCAATCTACAAAATTGTTTGGTCTTGGTGCATTTTTAGGGTTGATTTTTAACTATCTTTTCAATTTCTTACATAGCTATCGATCTATTTGGGTTTCATACCTCTTCTTTTTCCTTAAATGTTTTAAAAAGAGCTTTATTGAAATATAACTTATGTACCATAAAGTCCACCCATTTAGAGTGGACTGATGGTTTTTGGCATACTTACAGAGTTGTGTAACTGTCATCACAATCTAACTTTAGGACATTTTATTATCCTCCAAAGAAACTCACCAGCAGTCCCTCCTCATTTCCCTGATGCTTTCTCCACCTTGCTAGGCAAATGCTAATCTTTCTGTCTATGGATTTTTCTTATTCTGAACATTATTAATGGGATCATAAAACATATGATCTTTTGTGACTGGTTTCTCTGGCTTAGCATCATGTTTCTGAGACTCAGCTATTGTAGCATATCAGTTCTTCATCCCTTTTCTTTACCAAATAAATTCCACTTGTATGAATTATACCATATTTTGTTTATTCAGCAGTTGATAAATATTTAGGTTGTTTCCCACATTAAATCTTCCATTTTTCTATTGCTTTCCTTTGTCTCACTGTTCTTTGTTCCTCTATTTCTTTTTTCCTAGCTACTTTGGTGTTAAGCAAACATTTTTAACATTCCATTTAATAGCACTATTCACTTTCTAGCTATATGTTAATATTTTTGTTTTAATTTTTTAGTGATTGCTCTAAGGATGACAATATGCATCTTGAACATATCACAGTCTACTTAGACTTAATATTGAATTACTCCAAGTAAAATACACAGTAGAACTTTGCAATAATGTATCAATATTTCCCTTAAATGCTACCCTCATCCTTGCTGCTGTCATTCTAATGAATACCTATCCATATTGTAAGGCCATCAAAATAGTATTATAATTTTTCTTTAAACAATCACAAATATTTTCAAGAAATTAAGAGAAGAGGTGGCAGTGCCTGTGGCTTAAAGGAGTAGGGCATCGGCCCCATATGCCGAAGGTGGCAGGTTCAAATCCAGCCCTGGCCAAAAAAAAAACTGCAAAAAAAAAAAAAGAAATTAAGAGAAGGAAAGTAAATTTTAAAAATGTTTTCTGTGCTTACCCACATATTTGAGCACTTTTGATGTTCTTCATTCTTTATTTATATCTAAGTTGCCATCTGTTATCTTTTCCCTTCAGCCTAAAGACTTTGTTTAGCATTTTTCTTTAAGCATAAGTCTCTGGTAAAGAATTTTCTGTTTTGCTTATCTGAGAACATTTTTTCCTAGCCTTCATTTTTTAGGAATAATTTTCACTGGTTATAGAATTCTTGCCTGATTATTTTCCATTTATTCATCAGGTTGGTTACATCATTCCAATGTCTTCTGGCTCCCATAGTTTTTAATGAGAAATCATTATGTATTCTTATTATTGATGCCCTCTTTGTAATGTATCATTTTTCTTTGTCTACTTTCAAGATTTTCTCTTTGCTTTTGTCTTTCATTATGTGTGAAAGACCATGATGTGTCTTTCTTTTTGTATTCATTCTGCTTAGAGTTTGGGTTTAACTAATGTTTTCTACCAAATTGGGAAGCTTTCAGCCATTGTTTCTTCAAGAATCTTCATCTTGAAGAATAAAAGAATTTTTTTTTGTTATTTCTGTTCTCCTAAGATTTAAAATATACACATGTTGAATAATTTTATTTTTTTCCCACGGATCTCTAGATTGTTCATTGTTCTTCAATCTTTTGCTCTGTTTTTTAGTCGTGTAATTAAATCTACTAAATCTACCTTCAAGTTCACAAATTCTTTTGGCATCTTAATCTCTTGTTACACCCATTTAGTAAATTTATTTCAGTTATTATACTTTTTACCTTCAGAAAAAATATATAATTGTTATAAAATTTATAATTACACATTATACAGAGTTCTAATTCTTTTTTTTTTTTTTTGAGACGGAGCCTCAAGCTATCCCCCTGGGTAGAGTGCCATGGCATCACAGCTCATAGCAATCTTCAACTCCTGGGCTCAAGCGAGTCTCCTGCCTCTGTCTCCCAAGTAGCTGGGACCACAGGCGCCTGCCACAACGCCCGGCCATTTTTTGGTTGCAGCCATCATTGTTGTTTGGCGGGCCCAAGCTGGGGATTCGAACCCACCACCTTAGGTGTATGTGGCTGGCGCGTTAGCTGATTGAGCCACAGGTGCCGAGCCCAGAGTTCTAATTCTTTATTAAGATTGTCTATCTGTTCATCTATTGATAATATAATTTCCTTTAATATTTTAAATAGCTGCTTTGAAGTCTTTGTCTATTAATCTAGTGCCTGGCTCTACTTGGACTCAATTTCTTTTGATTGCCTTTTTCCTGAGTTATATTTATCTATGTCTTTGCATGTTTGATAATTTCTTGTTGAAAACTTAGTATTAAATGTATAGAATACATTGTAACAACTGTTCTCTGAGGCTTATTGGCATGGACTCAAACTACAAATTTTGCCTTCCCGTAGTATGAATCAGCTGATATTCTCGTGATTTCCCATTGCTGCTTTTTTATCTTGGCCCTAGGTTCTCTTGTGAGCTTACATTATTTGGCAGTCACCTGAAAGTCTGTGCAGACGAAGCTTATACTTTCCACGATTTCCTTGCTTCCAGTGATTTTCCCTAATTTCCTAGTAGTCTGTTGACCTCAACCTCTGACACTTTAATCCTGTAAATTTTAACTTTCTGCCCTCCATGCTGAGCTCAGTTGGGGAACATATTCAGTTAAAAAGGCAAAAACTCTCAGACTGACCATTTAACTGTCTTCAAAAGTAGAAATCCTTAAAAAAATGAATTAAGAAAATAGTAGAGGCTCGGCGCCTATGGCTCAATCGGCTAAGGCGCCATCCACATACACCTAAGGTGGCGGGTTCAAATCCCCACCCCGGGCTCGCCAAACAACAATGATGGCTGCAACCAAAAAATGGCCGGGCGTTGTGGCGGGCGCCTGTGGTCCCAGCTACTTGGGAGGCAGAGGTAGGAGACTCGCTTGAGCCCAAGAGTTGGAGGTTGCTGTGAGCTGTGATGCCACGGTACTCTACCCGGGGGATAGCTTGAGGCTCCGTCTCAAAAAAAAAAAAAAGAAAATAGTAGAATCTTCTTATCTTGCCTGCTTTTTCTTGCTCTTAGGGTTCCCCCCAAACGTGTGTAATTTAGCTACCAGCCAGGAATTTTGGCAGTGTTTACAATCAAAATTTATGTTTTACCCCTGTGGTTCTCTTGTTGCCAGGATTTCCACAGCTGATTCAAGCTGGTAACTCTGACCTCTAGTACCTTTAGCTAGTAAGGCTATCAGTTTCCTACCACCATTTTCTACAGTCGCCATAGCTGTGGAAGTAGGGAGGCACTTCATGTGAGGAAGCCACACATTAACATTTTTAACCCTTTCCACTTTTACAAAAGTAAATGCTTCTTATTCTTTTTTTTTTTTTCTTTTGAGACAGAGTCTCACTATGTCACCCTTGGTAGAGTGCAGCTTACGGCAACCTCAAACTCTTGGGCTGATGCAATTCTCTTGCCTCAGCTTCCCAAGTAGCTGGGACTACAGGCGCCTGCCACAACACCCAGCTATTTTTTTTGTTGCAGTTGTCATTGTTGTTTAGCTGTCCCAGGCCAAGTTCAAACCCACCAGCCTGGGTGTATGTGGCTGGCGCCATAACCACTGTGCTACAGGCACCGAGCCAGTAAATGCCTCTTGATTTATATCTACTTCTAGAGGTTTTCAGAATTTATTGAATTTTTGGTTATTATTGTTAATTTATCCATTCTTTTTCATTTGTTTGGGTTTTGTTTTTGTTTTTTAAGAGATAGGGTCTCTCTGTTGCCCAGACTGGAACACAGTGACATAATAATAGACCATTGTAACTACAAACTCCTGGACCTGCAGATACATGCCATAATGACTGGCTATTTTTTTTTTTTTATTGGAGCCCAGTTCTGACGATATTGTCCAGGTGGATCTTGACTTTCTGCCCTTAAATGATATTCCCACCTTGGCCTCCCCATCACTGGAAGTAGAGGTGTGAGCCTCCATGCTCAGCTATCCAGGTTTTATTTTTGTAAATTTTTTAAATTTCAGACTCTCAAGGGATCCTCCACCTTGACCTTAAGAGTTTAAGACCAGCCTGAGCAATGAGTAGAGATCCTGTCTCTTCTAAAAAGTAGAAAAAATAGCCAGGTGTTATGGCAGGTGCCTGTAGTCTCAGCTACTCGGGAGGCTGAGGCAGAAGTATCACACAAACCCATGAGGGTTTCTGTGAGCTAGGCTGAGGCCACGGCACTCAGACAACAGAGTGAGACTCTGTTTCAAATAAATAAGTAAACAAATTAAATACATACATACATACATATATACACACTTCTGCACAGGTAGGGGTACAACTAAAGCATATAGACAACCTGTAGAACGGGAGATGCTAATTGCATGCTATGAATTTGACAAAGGGCTGATAACTAAAATCTACAAAGAACTCAAACTAAGCAACAACAAAAGAACAAACAGTCCCATTTATAAGTGGGCAAGAGACATGAACAGAACTTTCTCTGAAGAAGACAGACGAATGGCCAACAAACTATCCAGGTTTTATAATTGTTATCTGGAGAAGGTTTGTGTAAGCAGTTCATGGATCCAACATGATAAGGGTACTTACTCTCTGCTTATGCTTTTTTTTTTTCTTTGAGACAGTCTCACTATGTCACCCTAGATAGAGTACTGTGGCATCACAGCTCACAGCAACCTCCAACTCTTGGGCTTAAGCAATTCTCTTACCTCAGCCTCCCAAGTAGCTGGGACTACAGGCACCTGCCACAACACCCGGCTATTTTTGTTGTTGTTGTTGTTGTTGTAGTTGTCATTGTTGTTTGCCAGGCCCAGGCTGGGTTTGAACCCCCTAGCTCCAGTGTATGTGGCTGGTGCCCTAGCGGCTGAGCTATAGGCACCAAGCCTGCTTATGCTCTTGAGTTTTTCCCCAGTTTTTTTCTCTAAAGGTTTTATCTGGCTGATTTCTGTTTATCCTCAATGTTTCTGGCCTATTCAATAACTTTCTTTCCTGCTTTCTTGTATTGTTAAGGAAAATAAACATACGTGGATCTATATATGTACATCTCTATATATCTTTATCTCATGGAATTTCAGATAGAAAGGAAGGGAGCACATGAGCCTACTGTCACAAACTCACCCAATCATTTAGGTTCTTTCAGGAACTTAACCTCTCAGACCCCAAACTAAGTTTTGGCATTGAGAACTAAGCTTGACTGCTGAAGAAGCTGATTGTACATGATGGGTAGAGAGTTAGTTTGGAAAGTTCTCTAGGGAGATTTCATTTCATGATATAAGTATTTGATTTTCATGAGTAGCCCATATAAGTTTTTGGAAGAGTTCATTCACTGAAGGCAGTAGCTGATATAAAACATCTCTTATTTTAAATCTGTATTAATATTCTAACATTGACTTGATTTGGCCTCTGTTCATCAGGACTTTCTGGCAAGGAGCTCTGTTGCATCTGCTGTATTGTTTCAGCTCTTGCTCGTTCTAAGTAACTGGTCCAGCACCAGAACCTTAACTCTCAGCCACCAAGTGAGATGTGTAGAGGGATCCACTTACTTTTTTATTAATTTCAAAGTGGCTAGATCTTAAAATAAGAGAGAACAACTCTCTTTTTTTGAGATGCATTCACATTGAAATATAGAAATTGCTTAGGACGTGCTTAAATCTTCAGTCTCCACCATGACTAGCTAAAAATTTAAACTTTGAAATAAGATGGTCTGACCACAGGTCAGAAATCTTAGAGTCATCTCTGCTCCCCCAACTTTTCTCTTAGTATTACTCCTCTTTCTTTCCCAAATTGGAATAATCTATAATCTTTTGACATATTGGTAACTTACAATATATTTACAAGTTGCATTTTTTTCTTTTCTTTTTTGATCCTGACAGACCAATTACTCTGAGATTCTTTTCTTTGTCTATTATCTCATGTTTTCTGATAACTAAGCAAAGAAAGGGGTTTTGTCTACAAACATGAATTCTAGCACCTGTTATCCTTTTTCTTCTTTGAAATTGTATAAGATTATCTACTTTAAGAGAAAGTGTTCATTTATCCTCTTTTAATATTCTATGGATGTATGTGTCTCAAGAAATGTTACCTACTGGGTGTATACACTCATCAAGTTATAGAATTAAATATGCATAGCTTTAGCTGGTTGTGGTGGTTCAAACCTGAATTTGGCTACCAAGGAGGCTGAGATGAAAGGATGGCTTGAGGCCAGGGCTTTAAGGCTGCAGTGAGCTATGACTATACCACTACATTCTAGCCTGGTCAATAGACTGAGATCTCATAATATGTACAACTTTTAATATGCCCATCATACCTCAGCAAAGTGGTTTTAAAAAAGAGAAAGTGGGCTCGGTGCCTGTGGCTCAAGTGGCTAAGGCGCTGGCCACATACAACTAAGGTGGCGGGTTCGAATCCAGCCTGAGCCCGCCAAACAATAATGACAGCTGCAACCAAAAAATGACCGGGCGTTGTGGTGGGCGCCTGTGGTCCCAGCTCCCTGGGAGGCAGAGGCAGGAGACTCGCTTGAGCCCAGGAGTTGGAGGTTGCTGTGAGCTTAGGTGCCATGGCACTCTACCCAGGGGGATAGCTTGAGGCTCCTGTCTCAAAAAAAAAAAGAAAAAGAGGGAAAGTGACTTATAACTTATTATCCTCCAGTCTAACAAGTCTTTGAGAGACTTTGAAATTGATTTTTTCTTTTTCTACGAGTTTGTCCCAACCCTTCCTTTTTTTTTTTTTTTGAGACAGAGTCTTACTATTTCACCCTTGGTAGAGTGCCATGGTGTCACAAATCACAGCATTCTTAAACTCTTGGGCTTAAGCGATTCTCTTGCCTCAGCCTCCCAAGTAGCTGGGACTACAGACACCCGCCACTACTACTTTACGCCCAGCTACCTTTTGTTGAAGTTGTCATCATTATTGTTTAGTAGGCCCCAGGCTGGATTTGAACCCACCTGTCTCAGAATATGTGGCCAGTGCCCTAACCACTTAGCTATGGGTGCCAAGACTGTCCTAACCCTTTCTAAAACAAAAGAACTACAAAAGATTGTCCACAAGTGACTTGAGGGCATTAAATGCCATTTTATACAAGAAATCTGCTAAGATCAAACCTTCAGATAATTGGTAGCTAAAAAGCACTCTTCCCTACCTCCATGGGTCACTCCACAGTTTGGTGTCAAGGATGCATCTGAGAAGCATCATGCATCTCTGATGGCTGCATCTCTTACTCTCTTGATGGCTTCTTTGCAGTGGCACTGCTGAGCTTTTTGCCACCTGTGCCAAGACAGATATCAGGGTGTGGCACACATCATCGAACAGGGAGCTGCTGCGGATCACAGTCCCCAACATGACCTGCCACGGCATTGACTTCATGAGAGATGGCAGGAGCATCATTTCAGGTAATGTCTGCATAGCAAGATCTGGCTGTGGGCTCTGGCTTCGATTCTTGCCATTCTTATTCTACACAGCCTCCCACTGTCCACCCCCTCCTTGCTTCTAATCTAGCCTCCCTTTGGAGTTCATTCCAGCTGGGAGACTTTCTGAGTGAGGAAGGACCAAATAGCAATTTCTCCTTCTCTCAAATTGCTGCACAGAACGCATATCTTTCTCTCTAGCAGGAGAATTTAGGAATTCAGTTTCAAAATGGATTTGAGGCCTTCACAACTCCAAGACACTCATGTTAGAAGCCTTTTTGTTGTGTAAGAGAGAAAAACCTATTTCAAACCAAGTTATGCCTCAAAGGGAATTATTTATTTTTAACTCAATTTTTTATGCCAAAGTATTTCAGCATAAATTATAGACAGCATGATATTCCACCTCTAACTACTTCAGTATGCATCTCCAAAAATATTTTCCTTTAGAGCAGTAAATTTTTAATATAGTCTTCTGTCTAATCTGTATTCACATTTCCACAATGGTCAAAAAGTACATCTACGGGGTTCACATCAGTGAGAAGTCAAGTGGCTCTGTAAGGGTAGCTATTGAAATGGTAATGTCAGGAACCCACCTTATCCCCTCTTTTCTTGGCTCTGTCTTCTCCTCCTTGGTACCTCCCACCCCCACCCTGTCTCCAGCATGTCTTCTCTACATAGTGCCACCAGGAGCTCTTTGGTCATGGGACACTTAGAGCTACCACACCTCAGGTCAGAAATCCTAGAGTCTTCACTACCTCCCCCTTATCTCTTATGCCCACGTCCATATGCCCTGATGGCTCTCACTTCAAAGTATATTCAAGTCCCATCACTTCTCATCCTTTCCACCCTCATCTTAGCCACCATCCTCCCTCCCCCAGATTGCTCTGGTAGCTTCCCGCCCAGTCTCCCGCTTCTACTTTTGCCCATCATCCTTCTCCTCCAGTCTATTCTCAGCACAGAAGCCAGAGTCTGTCTGAAAATGTAAGTCAGATCATGCCATTTCTTTTTTTTTTTGAGACAGAAGTGTCATTATATCACCCTAAGTAGAGTGTGTGGAGTCACAGCTCACAGCAAGCTCAAACTGTTGGGCTTAAGTGATTCTCTTGCCTCAGCCTCCCAAGTAGCTGGGACTACAGGCACACCCCACAACACCCAGCTATTTTTTTGTTGCAGTTGTTACTGTTTGTTTTAGCTGGCCCGGGCCAGGTTTGAACCCGCCACCCTTGGTGTATGTGGCCGGTGCCCTGCCAACTGAGCTACAGGTGTTGCCCAGATCATGCCATTTCTAGGGCTCAATTCTTTTTACCTTCTCAGAGTAGAAGATGAAGTCCTGGTGATCACCCACAAGGTTCTCTGTGACTCTCCTCTCTCACCTCCACCTTCTTACACAGAACTTTTTCTCTCTTACTACGTACTACTTGAGGCTGCAGTGAGCTATGACTGTACCACTACATTCTAGCATTCCATAGAGAAGATCCCACAATTAATATGTCCATTATACCTCAACAACGTGGTTTAAAAAAAGAGAAAGAGGGCAGTGCCTTGGTTCAAAGGAGTAGGGCACTGGCCCCATATACTTGGGGTGGAGGGTTCAAGCCTGGCCCTGACCAAAAACCGCAAAAGAGAGAGAGAGAGAGAAAGAAAGAGACATGTAACTTACTATCCTTAGTGCAGAGGTTCTTAACCTGTGGGTTGTGACCCACAGGAACTGTAGTAAAGGGCCACAGCATTAGGAAGGTTGAGAACCACCGCTCTAGTGTAACAAGTCTTTGAGAGACTTAGAAATTGACTTTTTCTTTTTCTGTAGGTTTGTCCCAATTCTTCTGGCCATGACTTCTTTTTTGTTGTTTCTCAAAAGACACTGGGCATAGGGCCTTTGCTCTATCTGTTTTGTCTGCTTGGAATGTTCTTCCTATAGATATCCCAAGTGGCTTATTCCCTCATACCCTCATTTCCTCAAGTCTTTTATGAAATGTGACCTACCTTGAGTGTTCTATTTAAAATTGCTAAGGTTAAGACATCCTACTAGAGCTGATGAGAAAGTGACAGCCATGTGAACACCAAAAGGAAAAGCATTCCAGGCAGAGGGAACAGCACGTGCAAAGGCTCTGAGGTGGAAAATAACTCAATCTATTTAAAGAATAGCAAGAGGGCCAGTGTGTCTGGAGCGTAGTGGGCACAGTGCGAGGTGGGGGTTCAGGGAGATTGCTAGTATAGGAGGTAGATAGGGGGCAGATCCTAGTGACCATGGAGGGGAAAGGAGATTAGATTTTAATTCTAGGTACAGGGGAAAAAACTTTGGAAGTTCTTGATCAAGAAGGTGACATGTTTTTAAAAATTTTACCCTGACCCCTGCATAGATAATTGGTTGTAAGCAGGAGTCACAGGTCAAGGCAAAAGCTGTTATAATAATCTAGGAGAGAGATGGTGGTACCCGTGGTGGTGGTTGTTGGGGAGGGCTTGGGAGGTGACCAGATTCTGGACATTTTTTAACAGTAGAGTAGATGAGACTTGCTGGTGGTTTTCATGTTGGATTCGGCTGGATGGACAGAATATGGAGGAATCAAGGGTGACTCTGAGGTTCTTGGGTTAAACAACTGGATGGATGGTGGCCACTTTTTGATTTTTTTTTAGAGAGAAAATCTCACTGTATCACTCTTGGTAGAGTGCTATGGCGTCACAGCTCACAGCAACCTTTAATTCCTGGGCTCAGATGATTCTCTTGCCTTAGCCTCCCTAGTACCTGGAATGACAGGTGCCCACCACAATGCCCGGCTATTTTTTGTTGCAGTTTGTCTAGGGCCGGGTTCAAACCTGCCACCCTTGGTATATGGGGCCAGCCCCCTACCCACTGAGCCACAGGTGCTGCCCGAATGGTGGCAACTTTTATTGAGATGGGAAAGATGGTGGGTGTAGGGGAAGGAGCATGATGTTGAGGGGGGGGCAGGTGGGAAGATAACAATTATCTGGGAAAGTTAAATTATACATCCAGTTGGGTGTACAAGTCTTGCAGCTCATGGATAGGAGGGAGCTGGTTTCCCTCCTTCTCTCCTCATCCTCCCTCTCCTGGCCTGGGGTGCACCTGCAGGAAAGCTTGTCCTTTCCCTTGGCCAGTAGTGTAGGGAATCAAGAGAAAGGGGCCTGTGATAACTGGCAGTAGGTGGGGCTGGCCTCTTCCCTCCACCACCAGTGCCACTCCCCAGTCTTGGAGAGAGGGTAACTACTGACTGCCTTTTTTTTTTTTTTTGAGACAGAGCCTCAAGCTGTACCCCTGGGTAGAGTGCCGTGACATCCCAGTCCACAGCAACCTCCAACTACTGGGCTCAAGCGAGTCTCCTGCCTACACCTCCCAAGTAGCTGGGACCACAGGCACCCGCCACAACGCCCCGCTAGTTTTTTGGTTGCAGCTGTCATTGTTTGGTGGGCCTGGGCTGGATTCGAACCCATCACCTTAGGTGTATGTGGCTGGTGCCTTAGCCGCTTGAGCCACAGGCACCGAGCCACTGACTGCCTTTTGTTTCTCTTTCATGCCAGCATGGAACGATGGCAAAATCCGGGCCTTTGCCCCAGAGACAGGCCGCCTGATGTATGTCATAAACAGCGCTCACAGGATCGGTGTCACCGCCATCGCCACCACCAGCGACTGTAAAAGGGTCATCAGTGGTGGTGGAGAAGGGGAGGTATTGTTCTTAAAAGCCAGTTTTTAAAACCCCCTCAATTTAGAGCCACTGCCTTATAGGAAACCATCTATTTGATTTTCTAAATATGTACCTGTGCTAGGATTCAGGCAGGACCAAATTAAGATTTTGATGAAACCCTAAAATACATAATATATCAAAGTTCTCATATAAATGTTCATATAAATACATTTGTGCACAGAGGGGACATTTACAATCATGAAAGTGTTCTAGGAACTGGAGCTGTGAATCCAAGTTGGTGTTTTGCCCGAGTTTTGCTACTCTTGTTCATTTCCTCTAAGGGCCAAACTTGTATAAATTGTCTTCATCTTTTTTAAAGCAGAAATGTTTTTAGAAGCAATTCTTTAATCCATCCAGATGTTCTTACTATTATTTTAAAATTATCACACAACCTTTTCCTTCTGTGATTTTGAGGATGCTAAAGCACCTCTCGCTGGCACATTTATTCCCGGGCCTCTCCCTCCCTGTGCCCCAGATTTTTTTCTATCCCAAAGCCTTCCTTTTCTCCACATAGGATATTTTCTTCTCCTTTCTTTTCTTACTTACTGTAGGAAGAACTCATTAGGGAGAAGAGAGGTACAGTGTCATGATGTAGCTTTTGGAACCTGCAGCCTTGGGGCCACATGTGGCCTTCTGGATTCTCGAATGTGGCCTATTAAGTGAATCTGAATTTTACAGAACAAATCCTTTTAATAAAGATATTTGTTCTGCGAAGATTAGATTTGGTGCAGAGGAGATCTGGAGGGCCACATGTGGCCCCAAGGCCATGCCTAGGCAATGCAGATGAATACCTGGGCTCAAATTTTCCTTCTATCAATTCCCAGTTGTGTGACCTGGGGCACATTCTTTAACCTCTTTGTGCTTCAGTTTCCTGTGTAAAGTTAAAAAAACAAAACTCCTATCAATGACGCATTTTATATTCTTTATTTTGTATGAAGTCTGCAAAATCTGCTGTGTTCATTTTATACTTAGGGCCCATCTCCATTTAGACCAGCCACACTTCAGGGGCTCCAGGGACACACATCCAGCCCTAGATCATGCCCACTGCTCTCTGCCCACCACCACTTGTGGCTGTATGTCCTTCCCTTATCACTTCAGCCACACTCCTGTGACACCCTCAATGCCCTTGCCTGCACCTTCAGCCTTTTGGGGGATATGTCTTGCTGATGCCCAAACTTGGCTTAGGTCAGACCATCTGCATTCTGAGTGCCTGAGCCAAGCTCATGAGAGCTGTGGAGGAGATCACACATTACAAATTGTTTGCTCTTGGTCCTGCTCAGCAATCTTTTCACAGCTCCCTGTCAGTTCTTCCTCTTCTGTCTTGCCCATGCAGCTATGTTTCAGGCCTTTCCTCCTTAAAGGTATGCTCTTCAAAGTCTTTGTAAGTACGAGAAACCAGGGCTTCTGGTCAGCAGGTATACATTAGCATGTATGCAATAGTTGCTAAAATACTCAGGTACTTCCAATTTCAAAGGTAAATGACCATTGCCTAAATGCCCCACCCCTACAAAAAATAAGATCACAGCCCCACTACCCCATCCCTTTCTCCCAGTTACACTCTAAACTCCCGACCATCCCACAACTACAGAGTTGAAGCCCAGCCAATCCAAAGTCTTCTAAGACTTTGGTTCCAGTCCTGGGCTGTTTGGCCACATAGACACCATACTAGTTAGATATTTTGAATCTCACCGCTGCTAAAGACTGAATGCTCCACCTGTAGTGCAATTTAAAGATAGAAGATTTGCTTTGACAGTGGCCATCATCCCACTCCGTTCATAACAGTGAATTATTGGGACACCATGGAAATGAGCATTCAGGATAACCTCCAACTTCCTCATTTTCTTGGCTTTGTAGGAAGTATCTTATCGAATGTTTTCTTACTTGACTTAAGATTATTTTCCTCTAATCAGGTTCAAGTAAGTCTACTCTGTTATTACTTATTCTCACACTAGTTATTTTTATTTTTTATTTTTTTGAGACAGAGTCTCACTATGTCACCCTGGGTAGAGTGCCATTGTGTTATAGCTCACAGCAATCTCAAACTCTTGGGCTTAAGCGATTTTCTTGCCTCAGCCTCCCAAGTAGCTGGGACTATAGGCGCCCGCCACAATGCCCAGCTATTTTTTTTTTGTTGTTGCAGTTGTCATTGTTGTTTAGCAGGTCAGGGCTGGGTTTGAATCTGCCACCCTCAGTGCATGTGGCCAGCGCTGAAACCACTGTGCTACGGTGCCGAGCCCTCACACTAGTTTTTAATCTAGTCTTCACACAGACTACTGTTCTTTCATTACCCTGTACAACTTACATGGAATAGTTTCTGTTCTTACTTTTCATAAATCCAACATATTAATTATAAGAAGGTATAAGTATAGGACTATATTACCATGTTTTCTGGTGTAATTATAACAGATCCTTATCCATTAAGGGGATGTTATAATAACTAAATAACTTTCCTTTTATTACAGTTAGAGTATCATACTGACTGCGTTAAAATTTTGTGTGTAGATTGTTATAGTGTCCATGAGTTTAACTTTAGGCAAAAAAACAGGCTTTCGAGAGTATTTGTGACATAAGATGGTTATGACATTTGGTAGGGTTTAGAACTATTGGTTTTAAATGCTTAAAACTGAACAGCAGAAGTGAAAGTTTAAATACACCTCTGGGTACCCAAGAAATTTCCTGATGGGACCAGAAATTTGAGAGCAGTGCTCAGCAGATTATTTCACTTGGGTTAGCACCAGATCTTGCATGATTGATTTTTGTACTGGTGTCTGATAAATTTCTCAGCCTGATATTAGAAGCAGGTACAAGATCACTGGTGGCATTTTCCAAGCTCTGTGGGAGATGAGTACACCTTATATGTGAATAATCCCGTCCTTCAGCTTAGCCTTCCTACCCCACCCAGCTGAGATGAGGACAAGGAACTTGAAAAAAACAAGTCAAACAAAGCAGAGGTGAAAAAGCTCTTAGAATCTTTTTGATTATTTTTCAGAAATCCCGAATTTGTATTGAAATTATGAACTTTGTGGCTTTCAGGTAAGGGTGTGGCAGATAGAGTGCCAGACCCAGAAGCTGGTGGAGGCCCTCAAGGAGCACAAGTCATCTGTGTCCTGCATTAGGGTGAAGAAGAACAACGAGGAGTGTGTCACCGCCAGCACTGACGGGACCTGCATCATTTGGGACCTTGTGTAGGTACCAGTGATGGGGGAGGATGAAGCAACACTTGCAAGACCCAACCACACCAGCATTACGCAGAACTTGACAGAAGATTCAGGCTCAGTGCCTGTGGCTCAAGTGGCTAAGGCGCCAGCCACATACACCTAAGGTGGCAGGTTCCAATCCAGCCCAGGCCTGCCAAACAACAATGATGGCTGCAACCAAAAAAAAAAAAATAAAAATATCCAGGCGTTGTGGCAGGCGTCTGTGGTCCCAGCTACTTGGGAGGCAGAGGCAGGAGACTCGCTTGAGCCCAGGAGCTGGAGGTTACTGTGAGCTGTGATGCCACGGGACTCTACCCAGGGGGATAGCTTGAGGCTCTGTCTCAGAAAAAAAAGATTCAAATGGAGGGTATTGCCTTCATATGTAAGGCAATAGTAAGGGGATGCTCCTCAGAAGCCACTCAGCTCCACGACTGCCCAGAGTTTCCAGAGGCTGGTGGGGAGGGTATAGTTTCCAGGAAGAACTGAATGTTAGAAGCTTCTGGATTACTTAGAGAGGCAGCTTTCCGGACCTACACAGTGAAGCATGGTTTAACTCAGACTAATTCAACTCTGTGTGTTCCAAATACAAGGGAGCAAGAGAAATAAGTGATGCAGACAGTTCCTCTTACCACTGCATTCGGTCGAGTGAAGCCCAGGATGAGCTTGCCACTGGGAGGAGGGCATGAATTTGCCCTCCCCATCAATTGGCCACAATCCCAGGTCTCTTACACTGGGAGCACATTACAGCCCCAACTCTAGAATCCCTAACTCTAACTAGACCAAAGCATGTGGTCTTTATTGTAGGGGAACCTCAAGGAATTTTTCAAGGTGCTTTTTTAAATTTTTGATTATAAGAATTTTTGCTGTGTGTTTTCATTTTGGAATCAGACCTTATTCCCCTGACATCCACCCACCATCCTGCTACTATTCGTAAGGGGTATGGTCTCTATATAGCTGTGTAGGAAAGACTAGAATAAGAACAAGGATGGGAGAAGGGAGATATGTGTGGCCAAAGAGTATGAAATGCTCTTGATGGGAAGGAGGACTCAAGACAAAAACAGAACACTTTTTATTTAATACATTAAAAAAACCAAAGCAAGACTCTGTCTTCGAACCCCGTGTGTCTCCTGGGGATCCTGTTATAAAAGTAGGCTTTGATTCAATAGATGTAGTGTGGCACCTGAGATTCTGCATTGCTAATAAGCTCTCAAGTGACAGTGCTGGTCCAAACACCACACTTGGAGAAGGTGTCAACCTACACCTGACCTTCCCACTGGGAAAATATTAAACTAGAAGGGCATGTCTAAACTTATTCCCATGGACGGTTTCTGAATGCCTCATATCCTTAGAGCTTTTCTGTTGGGTAGCAGGAATATTTGTGCCAAAATCTTTAAAAACACTCAGCTCAAATACCATGTTTGAAAACTTCCATAATGAGAAGAAACTGCAGAAGGTGCATTTTTTAGCCAGGAAAGTCTGGCTTGGGAGATGGCCACTCAGCACATTGTCTATGGGAGGAGAAGCAATACTTAACATATTTTTTGTACAGTAAGGCAAGGGTTCACAAACTACCGTGCACGTAAGATCTGTGGCCTCATGGGAACCTACTGAATGCAAATCCCCAGAGGTGGAGGATCTATAATATCCATGTGTAAAAATCCCTTCCTCACATTTGGCCACTGAAATTATAGGGCACTCTACTTCCAAATGGTGGCTTCAAGAATTGAGTATATTACATTGGCTGGGTACAGTGGCTCACGCCTGTAATCTCAGCACTCTGGGAGCCTGAGGAGGGTGAATAGCTTGAGCTCAGGAGTTTGAGACCAGCCTGTGCAAGAGCAAGACCCCATCTCTACTAAAAATAGAAGAACTAGCCAGACAGTGGTGCTGTGGTGGGCACATGTAGTCTCAGCTATGTGGGAGGCTGAAGCAAGAAGGACCGCTTGAGCCCAAGAGTTTGAGGTTGCTGCGAGATATAATGCCACAGCACTCTACTGAGTGTGACAAAGTGAGACTTGTCTCAAAATGAAAAAAATACAATAGAGTACATTTTGTGGGAGGTGGCAGGTAGGCTGTGAGTTTAGCCTCTTCTCCTTCCTTCTTGCTGGAACTTAAAGTCTCTCACTGAGTTGTTCTGTGCTTTGTCTTCAGAAAAGGGCCCTTCCCACTGTCTTTTGACAGTCAGATAAGAGCGAGGGGAGCACACAGAAGTTGGGAGAGTAGAGTAACTAGAAGTCTACTTTGAAGAAATCCAAGGGCCACTATACCAAGCAGCATGAGATGTTTGCAGAGAGATAAACCAACCTAAGTCTTAGAGCTTGTACCGAATTTAGTTTGAATAGTAAATATTCCAGGGAAGAGAAAGTCGAGTTTCTTAACTTTTTAATCTATGTTTCAGGCGTCTTAGGAGGAATCAGATGATCCTGGCCAACACCTTATTCCAGTGCGTGTGTTATCACCCTGAGGAGTTCCAGATCGTCACCAGTGGAACAGATAGAAAGGTAAGTAGTCCCAGCAACTGTCAGATCTTTCGGGACAAGAGAAAAGCAGTAAGGTGTTGTGGCTGAGGGTGCAGGCTCCAAAGTCAAGCCACCCTGATCCAAATGATGGTTCTGTTGCTGATCATCAGTCTTGTTGCTATGAAAATGCCATGCAACCTGGCAGTGCCTCCACTTTCTTATCTTTTAAGAGGAAGCTACACCACCAACCTCATGGGGCATCTGTGAGGATTAAAGTCACGCTCATATATAATGCTTGTAGAATGAATGGGGCTGGCAAATAATAGGCACTCAATAAATATTAGGTTTTATTATTAGGAAATTTCTGAGGCTAGAGTGGAATTGCTGTGCCCAAACCAGTTATGATTCTGATGAAATTCAAACAGAAAGACAGTAGAGCTCCTCCCCTCTCATCACTACTTATAAAAACATTAAAAAAGCTTTAATGTTTTTACGTCCTTGGATGAAGATTGGTCCTTCTGTTTGGGGGAACATTTCCCCATGTAACAAGCTCTCGTGAAGCTTAATAATTTATTTATTTTGGGTAGTAGGGGCTGGAATCAGCTAATACGTATGTAAACCAATGAATGAGCAGTGAATAATAAATGAACAAGACATGAGATGGTGACAGGGCTACAAAAGGAAACAGAACAGGGTATATGGCACTGGCCAGGTGCAGGGAAGCTCCTGGGAGCTCCAAGGATCTAGCTTTGTCCAGATCTCAAAGAGGGACACCCCTGGCAGAGGACAGCAGGGAAAGACTGAGCTCTGACAGGGCTGCCCAGGAGAGGGTCCCTTTGTCTTCTTTGCCTGGGATGGCAGGCAGTCAAAGTTCCAGCTACTTCTGTGGGTGTGATTACTGAGAAACCCTTCATGCTTTTACTATGAACACAGAACTTTTGTTAATGTGATCAATCATCGATAGAAGTTATAAAGCAAAAGAAAAAAAAGTAAAAAAAAAAAACCATACACAGTCTCTAGCCATTCAGAGAATACAGCAAGTTTCCATCGACATGAAATGAAGAGAAATGGATGAAATGTGTGCCCGAGTGCATGCTTCTAATTCCTGGTCAAGCATTCTGTATTTAAAAGGAAGATTTTTGAATGCTCTGTACTTTCACAAGGTTCAAAGTACAAAGGTAGTGTATTCAGCACCTGTCTCCCCCCTTCTCCTACCTAGGAGGGGACCAAGGTTAATCCCTTTTGTCTTTGAACTCCACCCTGAGGAGTATTTTATTGCTTTGGGGTAGAAGGGAAAACTGGGAATAGGGATAGGGTGAGGAAGAGGGAGGGTTGGGCCACTCTGTGAGTCCCAATCTCTGGAACTCTGGGGGGTGCCCATTCCCCGCCGCTTTCCCTCCCACCAGGCCTGAAGCCTCACTGTGGATGCAGAAGCTGTTTTCTCCTTTTACAGCTTGCTTCAGACTCAATCTGCTTAGTCTTATCAGAAGCTCTTTCTGTCACAATCCAGGTTTATCAGCACATCAACATCTTTTTAAATAGAATGCAAATTTTCAAACCAATACTAAAAATATTAAAATGGTTTTTCCACCCCCTGCTATAGCCTATTTATAATTTCAGCCAGTATCATCCCATGGTGTATTTTTGCTACCTTCTATATAAAGTCGAACCATCTTTTGTTAGCATGTGCATGGATGATTCCACTGAGCTGAATCCTCCCTAATACTTCTTTCCCGAATTCCAGATTGCTTACTGGGAAGTATTTGATGGCTCAGTAATCAGAGAGTTGGAAGGTTCCTTGTCTGGGTCAATTAATGGTATGGATATCACACAGGAAGGAGCGCACTTTGTCACAGGTTAGTTCTGGGATAAGAAAGCCACTCCTGGCTTATTTAGTTGGGGACATGGAACTCCCAGTTTGGAGGCAATGAGAACAGATCACAAAAGGATCTCAGGGGCAACTTGGTTACATTTGTACTGAACACTGGAGCCACTGTGGCCAGAAAAGAAAAATCTAGAAGTCATACTTCAGTGAGAGGAGACATTTGCACAGGAGACTTTGCACAAATAAACCAAGCTTTGCATCACCTGGCCTTTAAGCGGTCTGGGCTGTTCCTGTGTGCCTTCCTCTGTTATTTCCTATTGAAGTCTCAAATGGCAGTTCTTATATATTAATCCTGTGGATTCCTTCTTATTGTTGAATGATGTGATCCTTGCCCCACAAAAACAGATGAATTAACCAGTTTTCAATGGGGTATTTACCACAGACATTTACATTTACCACTTGGAGCAACATCATTTCTTGCTAGGTTCTCTGATTCTTCAGGACATTAATAAATAAATGCTCTAATTAACCAAGGGTGTCCAACCTTTTTTCCCCCCTCTGCTGCACAAACAAAAGCTGATTAGCAAAAAAAAAAAAAGTTTGGTGCATACTTTTCACAATATCCAACACTACAGATAAGCAAAAAAAGTCATTACAAAATCAGCATGCACACAGCCTGTTGGCCACAGGTTGGACACCCTTGATGCTAAGTTTCAGAAACACTTTGACTTAAAGCAGTATACCAAACTAGATACAGTGTGACCCCAATCAGACTGTATATGTACATGCGTGCTTTATACATAGGAAATACAGATGTATGTATGCTTATAGAAAACAGATAGGAAGGAACTAAACCAAGATGTCAATAGTGGTTATTTCTGGGTAGTGGGATAAGTCATTTTACCTCTTTGTATTCCTCTCCCCCCATATTTCCTACACTAGACATAGATTTTTATAATCAAGTGTTATTATAAAGATAGATTTTTCTTCCTTTAAATTGCCACATGGGTAATGTATTAGGAATAATCCAGTTATTTGAAATTGGGGCTGTTTCTCTCTATACTGTGGCAGCAATGCCATGTAAGCGTTTGTCTTTTTCAGGTGGAAATGACCATCTGATCAAAGTTTGGGATTATAACGAGGGTGAAGTGACTCACGTTGGGGTGGGACACAGTGGCCACATCACAGGGATCCGGATAAGTCCAGGAAATCAATATATTGTTAGTGTAAGCGCTGATGGAGCCATTTTGCGATGGAAGTACCCATTTGTCTCCTGAAACACCTGGGATCTCTCCGAGCCACCACATCGCACAGTCCTGTTGAGGATGGGGTCCAACTGTAGTCTTGATTTTCCACATTGTTGTTTTTGTTCTTCAGTTGAAATGTTCTCTAAGTTTCTCCTTTCCTTTATAGAATGCATTTACATTCTTAAAGTGTATATTAAGATTGAAATATGTTGAAGAATAATTTTTCCAGACTATAATTAAAACAGCTTTATTATGAATAAATTCTCCATTGTTGGTTTCCTGTCGTAACCTCTTTTATGTGACTCTGCAAAACCCACAGACCTTCCTCACGATCAGTTGCTATTATCCTCTAAAAATAAAGCAAGGTGAATTTCCTTCTTAATCATCATTTTATTGGTCAAGCTCTGGGGAAGAAGACTTTGGTTTAAATACAGATCTTTGGCAGGCTTTTAAAAACCCTCTGAGCTGCAGTTTTCTCTTTTTTCAAGCAATAATAAATTCCTGTTCAAAAGGTTATTGTGAGAATGAAGTGACATAATGTTTTAAAGCATGGGCAGAATCCCTGACACAGAGAGTGAAACATGAATGCTTTCTCAAAGAAAATGTGTGTTGTTGGGGATCTTGGGGTGACTATCAAAGATGACATTTTGAGTTGGCTATAATTTCTTTCTCATGTGCCTACCACCACAAGGGTGACGAAATGGACCTTGTGTATTAATCATCCAACTGAGTATCTGTTTCAATTCCAGAGAGGGCAAATGATCGCACATGTCTCCAATTCATAGTGCAGTCTTAGAAGCTTATTCTTTATCCCTTAAGTCATATTGCTTTTTAGCATCGGGTAACTGCTGCTGCCCTATTTGAAAGATTGGGGAGAATATTTAATAAATTATGACCACTTATTAAATAACAAGCAGCAGGACGTTGATGTAATACTGCAGATCTCCTTCTGAGCTAGAAATTGATGAGAAATTCATTCTGCAAGACCTTGCCCGATTAATTATAAAACTGTCAGTTACAGGGGATTTTGTGTGAGCGCAGGCCCCCGGGGTTGACCAGGAAATCAAGGGAGGGGCAAGGCCAAGCTAATTCTGATTGGGCAGTAATTCAGCAAGGATTTTGCGCTAAGGAGTGAACTAGAGACGGCGTAGGGGGCGCGCCCAGGAGCCGGAAAACTTCCTGGTAAGCAAATGCCGAGGTTGGACAGGGCCTGAACCCGGCAGCCCGCAGACTACGGTCGAGTTCCGGTTTCCCTACTTACGGGTCGGGTGGCCAAACGTTGCGTTAACCTCTCGGAGCCCACTTCTCCACCAGCCAAACCGAGAATGATCGAGTCTCACAAGTTTCTGGACAATGACTCTAACCCAGCTTGTAGTTTCAAAAAGCAAACCACACCAGGTGTTTGTTCACACGGCAACACGCGGCTCCCAGTTCAGGTGCTGGGTTGGCGGGTACAGGCAAAACCTCTGCCTCCCCCAAGGGGCAGACGGGTTGGAAGGAGGTGGCACCACCTGTCTGCACACACCTGAGCCCGCGGAGGAAGCAGCGGTGTACCAGAGCGCTGGCCGCCCTTCGCCTTCCAGCGCGCGCCTTTCACCACGCCCGAGGCTGTCCTTTGGAGTCTTTCCTTTCCCTTTTCTTCGTCAACTGGACGTAATTACAAGAAATTTAGCAATAGCCGGGGCGCTTTCAAATATTTCATTCCTCTATTACTTCTACAGCTTGAAGGTTGGGCGAGGAACAGAGGCAGAGGTTAAACCAGGTCTGCTGGTTTATAAGAGGTAAGGCAGGGTGCAGAAATGGGCGACGACGACTCCCACTGCTTTTATTCCCATTCTGTGCCGCGGGGGCGGGACGAGGCAGGGATAGGGGCGGCCGGGCGCTGCCCTGAGGCCGGCAGTGCGGCAGGATTCCCGCGCGGGGAGGGGCGGCCCCGCCCTTGGCTCCTCCTCCGCCCCGTCCCCGCACACCTGCCCGCAGGTAGCCGGCGCCCAGCGCCGGTGCGGGGCTGTACGGGCCTGTTAGCTGCTCGTCCGCTTCGGGCCCCGGGGCTTCCCTCCACTAGCCGCGCCGGCGGGTGCCATGAACCCGGGCCCCGGGGACGCGGCAGGAGGGGGGCCGCCTGCGCCCCGGCCCCGCCGCCGCCGCTCCCTGCGCCGCCTGTTCGGCCGCTTCCTGCTGGCGCTGGGCAGCCGCTCCCGCGCTGGGGACTCGCCGCCCCGGACCCAGCCCCAGCCGGGACGCTGCGATGGCGACGGTGAGGGGGGCTTTGCCTACGTCCCGGGCCCGACTCCAGCGGTCCCCGGCAGCCCCCGGGAGGAGCGTCCGCCCGGCCCTCAGCCGCAGCTCCCCGCGGGCGACGGGGCGCGGCCGCCGGGCGCGCAGGGCTTGAAGAACCACGGTAACACCTGTTTCATGAACGCGGTGGTGCAGTGTCTCAGCAACACCGACCTGCTGGCCGAGTTCCTGGCGCTGGGGCGCTACCGGGCGGCGCCGGGCCGCGCCGAGGTCACAGAGCAGCTGGCGGCGCTCGTGCGCGCGCTGTGGACCCGCGAATACACGCCCCAACTTTCCGCCGAGTTCAAGGTAGGCAGCGCTCTGCAGCCAACCGCCCTTGCCGCTCCGCGGCAACCTCCTTCTGGCCCGCTGGTTTCGTTTTGGAAAAGTATGTGCACCTTTAGGAAAGGGCTTTCTTGGGGGCCTTTATGTCCTTTACCAGTTCAGCCTTAGGTTACCGCCTTTATTTTGAATTGATATGTTGTGCTGTCGCTTGCATGTGTTTTCCTTTATAAATTAATTCCTCCCAGGAATTTTTTTTGGGGGGGCGGGGAGGTGGCGGTGGAGAGATTTAAGTGTATGTAGCGTTTTTGCATTCAACAAACATTTGTTGAAGTCTTGAAGGCCTGTGGGCCAGTGTTCTGATGCCAAGGATACAGCTTCCAATCCAGAGGGGCGTGGGGAAGGGGACTTTGAAGGCGAAGGCCTCAGAGGAAAGAGATGATGTTTGTGTAGAGGTCGGAATGATGAAAAGGACGAACCCAGACCAAAATCTAAGGATAACCCAGGCAGAGGGACCAGTAAGTCTGTACTTCCCAAAGAGAGAGAAAACTAGTGTTGCTGTAGCTGGGGAGGCAGATGATCTCTGCCTGATCATGGAAGACCTTGGAGGCAACAGTAGAGATTTTGGATTTTATTCTAAACCCAATGGAAGCTGAGAACCTGCAGGCCAGATTCTGTGCTGAGTGCCTGGGAAAGGCAGTGGGTGTGCTGCTTTGGAGATGGCAGCCTTTTGTTTAATGTACATTCATTCAGTTCCCTACAGTGTGTTAGCATGGGGTTGCATTTTATTGTCGGCAGGATCATGGTCTACTTATTCGGGATGCTGCAGGATCATGAAGCTTTGTAAATCGTGTGTACTACCTCACCCACGGTTAAAGCAGGGGTGTTTGTTTGGGGTCCCAGTTGGAGTAAAGAGTTCCTGATAATTGATGCATATGGTCAGATGCAAGGTTTAATTCCTGCTTTAAAAAAAGAAAAAGAGAAAAATCGCAGCTCCGGGCAGAGCTGAACTTCTCCACAGACTAGTGATTGTTCTTGGGGGAGGGGGACCTGTCAGTGTTCATTCCACAAGCATCACCGCTCTTGAGTTTCAGCCTGAGAAAGCAGTCTTTGCCATGTGACCCACAAGGATGCCAACCAACCCCCACCTTTCTCTCTGTCTTGCCTCCATTAGTGAGGCCCTGTTCTGCAGCAGTCAGTGGGTCACTCAGTTGTCACTGTCTTTTTTGGGCAATATTCACTTCTTAAATGTGTGAGGCAGTATAGTATAGTAGTTAAGAGAACAAGGTCTCTGGAGCTTTGTGACCTTGAGCAAGTTACTAAATCTTGCTGTGCCTCAACTTTCCTGTAAAATGGAGCCCTGTTGGTATCCATCTTATGAGAGAGTTATTGTGGTAAATGAGTTATGGGCAGAGGACTCAGAACAGAGCTGGGCCCATGGAGAACGTTCATTATTCTCACCTGCAAAAACCCAGAGGAAGGAGGGAGCCAGCAAGGTAATCTTGGTGTCAGTTTTCTCTAGCCCAGCGGTTCTCAACCTGTGGGTCGCGACCCACAAGAACTGTATTTAAAGAGCCATAGCATTAGGAAGGTTGAGAATCACTGCTCTCACCAGATGTATTCTCATCCAGCGAGGCAGCAAGGGGAGAGGCCTGAGTAGCTGGGAAAAACTCCCCAGTTAGTAATCACCTTCTCTGACTCACCAGGATTTCCTCTTTCTTTCCTGGCTTTCAAACTCCCCAGGGCCTAGGAGCTCCCTATTTGCCCCAGGGACTTGAAGGATAACCCAAGTTTTTAATGTGTTAATGAGAGAGAGAATGAATGTGAATCTGGGGTTTCCTGGGAGCCTTGGAGGAGTGAAGGATCCCAGAATCCAGGTTTTATGCATTATGATTGAAATCTAGGTGGGCTCCTCTTATTTGTTTTACAGATGAGGAAACCTTCATTCATTCAACAAATTTTATATATATATATATATATATTTTTTTTTTTTTTTTTTTTTTTAGACGGGCCTCAAGCTATCCCCTTGGGTAGAGTGCCATGGCATCACAGCTCATAGCAACCTCCAACTCCTGAGCTCAAGTGAGTCTCCTGCCTCCGCCTCCCAAGTAGCTGGGACCACAGGCTCCCACCACAACGCCCGGC
>CAUYQV010168932.1:0-11712 GCA_963574575.1 Galagoides demidoff
ATAACTGAGAAAATGACATGAAGGCTGTGTTGATCAGTTTGATGGAAGTATTTCGGATTGCATGTGAAAACCCCACACTGTACCCTAGAAGTGCATTAATGTACATAGTTACCATTCAATAAAAAATAAATAAATAAATAAATAAAAAAGAATATAAAACACTTAGACCATTCATTCTTCTTTACTCATTTATCTCCAGATCTTCTAATAGAATGGAAAACTAGGGTTTTGATGGGAATAGATTCTATTTATAAAATTATTTTACACTAGTAATGTGTGGCTATATCTTGAACTTTAAGTCAAAATGGTACCTAAGATGCCATGGTAGATGGTATAAATGCAGTTATTTGCAAAAAGTACATATAAAGAAACTCACAATTAAATAATCTACAATTTGAATGTAGAAAAAAATCACTGAAATTTTTATTTATTTTTTATTTAATGACTATCCTCTGTTCACTAGACAGGCAGTACTTATGGTGCAAAGAAAATATAAGCCATGTTTTCGTACTCAAAAATATCCTCCAATATCTGTGTGTAAATATCTTTATGTTTTATATTTATGGGCGTATATGTATGTATGCATGCATTATGTGCATGTGTGTGTCTGTATTCATATATGTTAGCGGATAGATACAGAGATTCATGAATACATAGATAAACACATACATATATGATAGTTAGGCAGACAGGTAGACAGAGGAACACAAACATACTGTAAAGGTTTATTTGTATTAACCTGATCTAAAGCCAGGATTCCTGAGATCAGTAAGAGTAGTTTTAATTCATCAAGAATCCTTTAATAGTTAAGCTTAACCACATATGTTCTACTCACTTCCAACAGTTCTATAAAAATTACAGTAGGTGTGAAATAAACTGTCTTCCCATAATCTGATAAGACAAATAGAAGAAATAAGATGTGAAAATACTGGATGTACTATTACATTCTTACATAACATCAAACACTAGTACCAGTTCAAACTTTTCCCTCTCTTTCAACCTTTGTAAAGTGCAAAAATAGCTTCTTGTAGCCTTGCAATGGAATTAAATCTCTCAGTGCCATCCTCAAAGTTTTTCAGTGGACACACTAAGCTCTCTGCTACGTGCAAGCACAGCTAGCCTTTCTGGTTTGGGCAAGATGTTTATAAGCTATACAATAAATGTAAATTTCCTGGGATCATGAGTATAGTCAATTTACTCATAGAATTTCTATCAAATTCTTCCCAAATATTTACTTGCTCTTACACTGCATATAACTTCCTATATTATCATTTATTTTTTCCTGAAGACCTATAAGCTTTTCCAAATTGGATTTTTGAAAATATGTCAACTAAGTTTATTTTATTATAAAATTGTGAATAGAATTCCTCTCCTTCACTCCCACAATTGCTATAACCACTCAAGCCCCATTGTTGTCTCCTGACGTATTAAATGGCCTCTGCCCCCAATTTCACCATTCTGCCACTTAATTTTTTTTTCTAAAATATAATTCTTATCACGTTAGTCTTCTGAAAATCCTGCAATGGTTTCATTGCCTAAAAGCTAATAACCACGTATTTAAACATAAGTTAAAGGCAGTTCATGATCAAATACATATATCCCTGTACTTTTCTTTCCAATTACTTCCCCACTACACTCTCTGTGTTTGTTCATGCTCTCCCCTCTGAACAGAATGCCTGACTCATTTTGTACTATTTATTTCTTACTTTCAAGCTTTAGCTCAAGCATTACATTACATGTCCTTCTAACCCTTCTGAGAGAAGAGTTGTTCTAGTTTTTTTTCTAAAATTTAAAATTTACAGCACTTACTCTGCTACCACCGTGCTGTATTTTTCCATTAATCTTATTACTTCAATTATTCTTAACAAATCTTTTATTAAATTCAATGCTGCTTCAGGAAGATCTTGCTCATCTTGGTATTGCTAAACTTAGCACAGGGCTGAAACATATTAGACTCTCAACTGATATCGATTAGAAAACACAATGAACTAAAACATCTACACGAAATACTAAAATTCTAAGATGAATCAAATTTTGCAAATGAATTTAACTTGGTGCACATTACATAAATTTTTATAGATATAACCCACATATTTATATAAAAACTGCATGCAGTAAAGAACATCAGATTTTTCTGAAGTGTTTGTCAAAATGCAAATTCCTGCCCCCACCCCCAACCTAAAAATCAAAATGTCTAATCCTGGGGACTCTGAGCCCTATAATCTTGGCTATTTTCCAACTTAATTCTTATGCACACTAGAGTATAAGAATGAATTGTTTTGAAATATTACAAGGAAAAATGTAGATATTTTTAGTTTTCTGTAGATTTTAGGAGCTGCTGTTGGTTGAGATTATAGAGTGAATGCTTTGGGAGGCAAAGGCTAATTTTTTCTTGATAGCAGGTAAAGTTCAATTAGTTTTATTGGTCAGAGTTGTTCAATAGTTTTATTGTTAAAAATGTTCAAATGAGGGTGGTGCCCGTGGCTCAAAGGAGTAGGGCACCAGCCCCATGTGCCAGAGGTGGCAGGTTCAAACCCAGCCCCAGCCAAAAACTGCAAATAATAATAATGTTCAAATGAGCTGGGTACAGTGCCTCACTCCTGTAATTCCAGCAGTCTGGGAGGCCAAGGCCGGATGATTGCTTGAGGTTGGATGTTTAAGAAGGGTCTGGACAACATATTGAGACCTGTCTCTACAAAATATAGGAAAAGTTAGTCCAGCATGGTAGTGTATGTCTGAAGTTCTACCTTCTTGGAAGACTGAGGAGGAGAGTCCTCTCAGCCCGGGAGTATGAGGTTATAGCAAGCTATGATGGTGCCATGTACTCCATGCTCTCCAGCCTGGGTGAAGGTGTGAGACCCTTTCCTTAAAAAGAAAGAAAAAACAAGTCAAATAAAATGCTCCTTTTTTACATGATACGTATCCCTGTTATCAATTTTTTGGAGGACAATCAAAGGTTTATAAAATGTAACAATTTCTCTCTATATCATATACACAAAAGAACCTCTGTAAGTTGACTACCCAAAGGACTGTAATAAACTGGTCAACGTCCAAGGTGGTCAACCTGAACTAGGTCTACTGTGCTGACATGGCACATGTCCAGCCCATGAAAATCAGGTCAATTTAAGGAGGCGGTCAATGTAAAGAAGTGGTCACCTATGGAGGTTCTCTGTATCACGTATATATAAGCAAGTAAATATATACATCCACACACACATTTAATTTAACCATCTTAAGTTAGATTCATCAGAAATGACAAAGCTAAATTCTCTTTCAAATCTGAACTATAGTAATATGTACTATATAGTGTACTCCAGCCACACTTAATAAAATATGTATATCTGATTCATGTTTTAAAATATAATTGTTATATAATAAAGGAACAGGATAATATACCTTTGTGTTGTTTTCTTCACTTATTTACAAGCCTTCTCTGCTCCGGATTATGTATGACTTATAAATGGGTTTGTATTTCTGTATAAACACACACACACACAAATTCTTTGTCTTGAATGCCATATGTTCTTTTTAAAAATCTTTTGTCTTCCAGATTGTATAAACTTTTACTATTGATTTGGCTTATCTAACTCATTTTCAGAAGTGAAATGAGATTTCTGATTAACTTGACTCATTCTTAAACGTATAGATTAAATGTCCCTTAATGTGTCTGCTCACATCTGCTATCCCAGATGTTTGCAGTAATAATCATATAAAAATCAACACAGCATTTCAAAGCCCATAAAAAAACACTGAAGAATTAACCAAGGCAGAATTGTGTCCCTTTCTGCATATTATTTCTTCAAAAATGGGCATCTCTATGCTATATTACCCAAATATAATTTATTAAAACCCAAATCGTAAACAGTGAAATGTGTAGTTTTAGGTAAACAGGAGTCCTAAATAGCATAAAATGTGTTTTCCATTTGAATTTTCCCCTGAATAGAGAAATCTTACTTTCAGAATGTTCTAAAAGGAAGCATTTTAAAATATTTTTTAATCATAATTTCTTTATGTTAATATCAGAACTAGGAGTTGAATAAATATATGAATATAATATATATACGTGTGTGTGTATATATGTATTCTTTATTGAATTATGGTCTTTTTCACAGAGCCAAACAACAAAGAATACATTAAACATTTTAAGTATTTTAATTTCTGTATTCTAATATGCTGAAATGAAAGACAGAAACAAGGTAAAATGAATAATAAACAATCATTACTTTAATTATTTTAATAACTAAAACAAATTCTGGAGGCTAACTCCAAAATGAGGAAAACATACAAAACTAACAAAATATCTATAGAAATAATTCTATTCCAATATGAGCTGATAATTGATTCCTCAAAACCTGTTAATATATCTATTAAAAGAATTATGATTTTTGATCAAGTAGAACAATATCCTACTATGCTCCACATATGTTTAGTTTAATTCTGAGCATTTATGTTACAAAGCACATTGGCAAACAAGTATCAAGTCTTTGATATTTAGCATTTTAATAATCTTCAAAAAGTATTTTAGAAAATGAAGACTAAATTTGACTAATTTATTTTACCCTGGAATTGACTCATTCTAAAATGGATAAAAATATTTTTTTTAAAAAAGAAAAACTGGTAGGAATCAGCAAAATTTGGTGTGAAATAAAATGTTATTTTTATTAGCCATTTTTATATTCTGAACGCAAAATGTACTAGGGGAAATGATTCATATCAAGCAAACATATATTCCCCAAGTCATATTGTATATTCTCATTCTTTGTATAAGCACCATTTCTTAGTAAACAAATAATAAAGGAAATACAAATACATAAACTTGATCACTTAAGATAATTCAATGAATAATAAATGAACAGAGAGCCTGTAAAGCTTACTTTGCTTGAAAACTGTAGTTTTACTTGTTAATCCAGTTTTTCTGGCACATACTTCATAAAGGAGGGAGGTGATTAAAGTGCAAGGAAGTGGTTAGGTGCGAGCAAGTGATCTTCCCCTAGAGACTTTTTTTTTAACCTCAAAATAGTAAGGGAGTATAAATGTTTTGTTGTGTGCATGCATCGTACAATGCTATAGTCCAGGCTTTTAGTTTGCCTGTCTCTGGAATACTGTCGATGGTACCTGACACGTTAGTTTTATCCCTCCTCTCCCCCTGCCCCCTTCTTGATTTTAAAGGATTTTTACGTCTCTGCTCGTGTGTGCTCATCATTCAGCTCCCAATATTAGAGAATCCACGTGATGTTAGTTTCTGCTGAGACACTTCACTTAGTGATACCGGACTTTCATCTTCAAGGGTTCTTGGTCTCTGTGATTGGAAGAATGAATCCACAGACCACAGTCCCTGGTATGACAGGATTTATTTACAGAAAAGAAAAGAATATGAAAACACCAAACCTCCTGGCAGAGAGAAACCAAGTGGGGAACAATCTCTCTGCTTTCTCTTTCTGTCTTTCCCAGACTCTTTGCTCAGGGGTATATATAATCGCTTGGGGTTATCAACTGGAACCCAATTGCTACGTTTAGCAGTCCTGGGTCCTCTAAAGTTACATTCAGGCGGAACTCAGTTGTTACATTGAGCGGTTTGGGGCCAGAACTCAGTTAATGAATGGCTACAATCCCTTCGCTGCAGCAAGGTGATTGCATTAATCAATGGACATAGTCCATTCCACTGGGGTTAAGGTGAATGAGTGCATTAATGAATGGACATAGTCCATTCCGCAGGGGCAAGGGGAATGAATGTAGTAATGAATGGACACAGTCCATTCCGGGAATTCAGGCCTTAGGAAACTTACATGAAATTGACCTAGGCATAGGAAATGGGGGTTCCCTATTCAGTCCTAAGTGCAAGGTGAAGGAGACACCACGGCACCAGTGTCTCCCCAGCGGTTGTCAGGACCCTCTGGCTGCTACGAGCCTTTGGGGGGGGTCCCCTTTTGCCTACCCTCCAGCCCTCTGGCTCCTCTGCCAGCTGCCAGCCACCTGTCCTGTATCATTAGGATAATGGACTCCAATTATATTCAAGTTGCTGTAGAAGACAGTATTTCATTCCTTTTTATGGCAGAGTTGTACTCTGTATCATATACCACATTTTTTTTTTTTTTTATCCACTCATGGATTGTTGGGCACTTAGATTGATTACATACCTTTGAAATTATGCTGCAGTTAACCCTCATGTTCAAGTTTCTTTTTGGTAAAATGACTGCTTTTTCTTTGAGTAGATACACAGTAGTTGTGATACAGAACATGTGGTGCCCCAGCCAGCTTAGCAGAGACCTGCTGCCTCCGCCTCAGTGGTATTGGTGTAGCCAGCAGTGGAACCAGCGGGATGGTGGGTAGGCAAAGGGGGGGGGCTCCCAGGGGTCTCCCACCCCCACCAGAGTTAGAGGGGCTGAACGACTTCTGGGCAGACACTGGTGCCTTGGTGTCTCCTTCTCCTTGGTGTCAGGCACTTATGACTGAACGGGAATCCCCATTTCCTATGCCTGGGTCAATTTCATGTAAGTTTCCTAGGCCTGAATTCCACGAATGAACTGTGTCCTTCCATTACTACATTCATTGACCTTGCCCCAGCAGAAGAGACTGTGTCCATTCATTAATACATTCATTGACCTTGCCCCAACAGAAGGGCGTTTGTCCATTCATTCACCTTGCCCTAGCAGTAAGGACTGTATCCATTCATTTCCTGGCCTCTTATACATGAAATCCATGCACCTGTATATACCCCAAGAGAAAGAGCATAGGGACAGAGAGAGAGACAGAGAGAGACCTTATTGCTCAACTTGGGATTTTTCTCTTTGCCAGGAGCATTGGTGTTTTTGTATTCTTTTCTTTTCTGTAAATAAATCCTGTCTTACCACTGATCTGTGGTCCTTAGATTCATTCTTCGAATCACCAAGAGCAAGAACCCACTGGATATGAAATTCCAGTATCAGTGGGATTGCTGGATTGAATGGTATAATCATTTTTTTTTCCCTTTGTGGAATCTCTGTGCTGTTTTCCATAAATGATGGTACTAATCTGGTGTCCCACAGTGTTCCTTTTACTCTACATTCATGCCAGTATCAATTATTTTTTTGAATTTGTAATAACTATTCTGACTTGGGGAAGGTGGCATGTCATTGTAGTTTTAATTTTCTTTTTTTTTTTTTAATTTAGAGTCAGAGTCTCACTTTGTGGCCCTCAGTAGAGTGCTGTGGTATCACAACTCACAGCAACTTCAAGCTCCTGGGCCTAGGCAATTGTCTTGCCTCGGCCTCCAGAATAGCTGGGACTACAGGCACCCATCACAATGCTGGGCTGTTTTTTGTTATAGTTTGGCCAGAGCCAGGTTGGAACCTGCCACCCTCCATATATAGGGCTGGCATCCCACCCACTGGGCCACAGGCATCTCCCGTCGTTTTAATTTTCATTTCTCTGATTACTAGAATTGTTGTGCATTTTTCATGTTTGTTCACCATTTGTCCATCTTTTGTAAATCTTCTGTTTATATTTTTTGCCCACTTTTTGGTGAGGTTGATTTTTTTCTTGCTGATTTGTTTGAGTTCATTTTATGTTCTGGATATTAGCCCTTTGTCAGGTACATAATTTATAATTATTTTCTATCATTTGGTAGTTATACATTTACTTTGTTGATTATTGCCTCTGCTGTGTAGAAACTTTTTTAATTTAATTAAGCCTGATTTATTTTTGTTCTTGCTGTATTTGTCTATGGGGTATCACACATAAATCCCTTACTAAGCTAATAACTAGAAGAGTTTTTCCTAGATTTTCTTCTCAAATATTAAATGTATCATGCATTTGAAATTTTAATCCATCTTAAATTAAATTTTGTATACGGCAAATCATAGAGAATTATATTTCATTCTTTTGCATGTAGCTATCTGGTTTTCCCAACACCATTTCTGAATAGAGCTTCCTTTCCCCAGTGTATGTTGTTTTCGGCCTTGATAGACATCAGGTGATCTTAGCTACGTGGTTTTATTTCTTTCTTCTCTATTCCATTCTATTGGTCTATGTCTCTATTTTTATACTAGTACCATCTGTTTTGGTTACTATAGTCTTAGAATATAATTTGAAGTCAGGTTATGTCTCCAGATTTGTTATTTTTGCTTACAACTATTTTGGCTAGTTGGGTTCTTTTCTGGCTTCAAATGAAGATTTTAATTATTTTTCTGGATATGTGAAATATGATGTTGGTTTTTTTCATGGGAACTGAATTGAATCTGTAAATCACATTGAACACTATGGACATTTTAACACTGTTGATTCTAGCTATCCATGAGCATGGAATGTTTCTTCATTTGTGATTTCTCTCTTCAGTGTTTCGTAGTTCTCATTCTTGGTTAAGTACATTCCTAAGTATTTTACTTTCTCTATAGCAATTGTAAATGATACTGAGTCCTTGATTTGACTCTCAGCTTGACTGACAGTAATACATAGCAATGCTACTGGTCTGTGTTCATTGATTTGTAATCTGAGACTTGGCTGAATTTAATAGTCATTTCCCGGAGTCTTTTGGTGGAGACTTTAGGGTTTTCCAGATATAAGATTTCATTGTCAGCAAATAAGATTAGTTTGACTTCCTTTTTCCTGATTTGGATGTCTTTTATTTCATTCTTTTGCTCTGGCCAGGACCTCTAATAGTAGGTTGAATAGAAGTGGTGACAGTGGGCTCTTCAGTCTTATTCCAGTTCTTAGGAGGAAGGATTTCAACTTTTCCCTGTTCAGTATGATGTCACTGTGGATTTGTCATTTATGGCTTTTATACTTTTGAGATAGGTCCTGTCTATGCATAGTTCATTGAGGGTTTTTATCACAAATAGGGGTGGATTTTATCATATGCTTTTTCTGTATCTATTGAGATAATCATATGGTCTCTTTGTTTTTGCTTCTGTTTATATGGTGAATCACATTTATTTATTTTATATTTTCAAGCATCATTTTGTCCCTGAGATGTAACATACTTGATCACAATTAATTATCTTTCTTGTTTAATTACTCCTTTTAACATTATCCATCTATGTCTTTTTTTACATTGTTGATTTAATCTCTGTTTTATCTGATGTGTAAATAGATCACTTTTGTATGGAACATTTTTATCAATCCTTTTACCTGTGTCTATGTGAGTCCTTGCAAATTAAATAAGTTTTAGGTTTATATTTTTTCATCTATTCAACTAGTCTATGTCTTTTAATTGGGTATTAAGACCATTCATGTTTAGCGTTAATACGTATATGTATAACACAATTCTGTTCCTCATGCTGAATGATATTTCATTGGTTTCCTTCTTATGCTACAGATTTATGAAAGGTGTGAAGTTTAATTTTCTGGTGTTTTTACACTGGTGAGTATTTATTGGGCTGTTCCATGTATAGTGTACTTTCAACCATTTCCTATAGGACAGGTGTAGTAGTGACAAATTCCTTTCATGTGAGCTTGTTTGGGAAGATTTTTGTTTCTCTATCATTTATGAAACTTAGTTTTACAAGATAAAGTGTTCCTGAGTAGAAGTTGTTATGTTTAAGAAGACTAAAAATGGTCATACAGCAGTCATACAATGCGTTCTGATTTGTATGACTGCTGAGAAGTCTACTGCTTTCCTGATGGAGGATAGGGTATCCTTTGTAGGTTAGTTGTTGCTTTCATCTTATAGAATTTTCTCCTTTCTTTGACTTTGGCCAACTTGATGCCCATTCATCTTGAAGGTGTCCAATTACTGTGAGTCTTCCTGTTGTTCAATACCCTCCCGTATCTGGTTATCTGAATTTCTGGCATGACCAAGAAAATCTTCCTAAATAATTGCCTTAAATAGCTCCATGATTTTTGCTTTTACTTCTTCTCTTGTCTAAGACTTTGAACCTAGAACAAGTGTTTCCATGGAAAAGGGATGGATTGCAATTTGTTTTCCCAGATTTGATGTTTGGTAGTTGTGGTGAGACAATTGACTGGTTGAAGAGCAAAGGCAGATATGTGAAGTGCACCAGTATCAGCGAATTGCACCATCCTTAGAATGTTACATTAACTTTGCATCCCAGGGTGCATCTGCCCCTGGCTTCTGTCCATCTTCTATGTCAAGTTATCAAATCTTACTGGGTTTCTGAAAACTGTCTAACATCCATTCAAATGTATTTGTTTTCTGCCTAAGAGAGTGAGAGTTAGTTTTTGCTGCTTGCTATTGAAGATCTAGTAGTGTTATATAAATTAAGTCACCAGGAATTTGTTTTAGTATGTAATATAGCTACAGTAATATAATCAATAATCTCTTTTTTAGGATTATACATATACATAATAACTTCCTCTTTGTTCCTAGAAAATCTTTCTTCCCTTCTATCATTCTGATCTTTTCATGTCGTAATAGTATCTTATGGTGGGCTGAGATGTTTTCTGTGATATTCTTTACCTTCCTTTTTTATAGTTCAGATTTTATCACAACACCAATAATATTATGATAATCACTGTCTTAAAAATACCCAGTTAGAAGTGACATGTACACAATGAGAGAGCTGATACACTAATAATGTATACTTTAGTGTCGATAGTTGTTCCATTTTTTACTGAAATACAATGTTTTGCAACTTTTATTTTGTGTAATAGAATTGATGGTGTATTTCTCAGGACTGATTTATTTGGCTTAGTTTATATCAATTGATTCATTTTGGAACATTTGACAGAATAGTTGGTATCAAAATAATGTTGTATACAGAACACATAAACACATTATTGAATGAAGAATGAACTCAAAGATCATAAGTTCTCAAAGATGATGCTCACAGCAAGAGAATTAAATTGCCTAAAAATCAAGTCACTACTCTGAAATACATAGTGTAATAAAAGCTGGCAAGAAAAATGTAAGATGAGCTCCATTTCTCAGCCATTGCCAGGAGTCTAGATGCACATCCTGCTGTTATGTGAACAATTATCATGCCTGAGGGGAACTGAATGAATTCTGGCACCTATTGGTAGATTGAATAAAAAACCTACGCTCATTCTCCTATCATGAAACTCACATGCCATATGCTACAAACTAATACATTAAATTGGCATAATGAGGAAGATAAAGCATTTTACCACTGCTTGCTTACATTGCAAAAACTGTAACACCATTATTAAATTGCCTGTAATTCATTGAAATTCTTTGCTCTTGAAAATGTTAAAAGTTTAGAGGAAATAAGTCAGGTATAACATGTTTCAATAGATTTGCTTGTTAAAGAGAATAAGGCATGGGGAACTTAAACTTAAGTATTATTTTTTCCATATTCTCTTGATATTTCCAAGTTATATATTGTATATTTGACTTCAAACACAATATTATCTTCTATGAATCTTTTTTGTAAAAATAAAATAGTTCACTGAAATAATGCAGGTGTGATACTGTGAAGCTTATTATCCTTAAGTGAACTATTCATATAAATACCTTTAATTGTACAACTTTGACTTCTGTATTAACTGCTATTTCTCTGTTTCCTGTATAATACATATGCAAAATGTTTAGCATGATTTACCGTTTGAGTCCAGAGTTCAATGAATGCTTGATTGATTGACAATTGATACACAGAATGCTTAGAAACTGAAAAAATTGGCTCGGCACCTGTGGCTCAATTGGCTAAGGTGCCAGCCACGTACACCTAAGGTGGCGGGTTCGAATCCCCAGCCCGGGCCCGCCAAACAACAATGATGGCTGCAACCAAAAAATGGCCAGGCGTTGTGGCGGGCGCCTGT
>CAUYQV010168933.1:0-24551 GCA_963574575.1 Galagoides demidoff
CAACAGCTAGATCAGTGTTTGAATAATGAGTACTGTAGCCTAGTCAAGTGACACTTAAAACTGACCATTACAGAAGGTGTATGGAGATGTCTGGATGCTGATGGCAGGACTCAGCTTTGAACCAAAGCCGGGGCTCATCCGGATACATCTCTTAATATGTATCTCCTACTGGTTCTGTTTCTGTGATAGAATTTTCACAATATACTGTCTGACTTGGTTTCTTCAGGCTGCTATAACAAAATACTGGGTAATTTATAAGCAATAGTAATTTTTTAGCTAGGTGTGGTGGCTTATGCCTGTAGTCCCAGCTACTTGGGAGGCTGAGCCAGGATGATCACTTGAGCCCAAGAGATAGAGGTTGCAGTGAGCTATGACACCCTATGTTACAGTGTGGGTGACAAAGTGAGTACCTATTTCTTAAAAAAGGAAAAGGAAGGGAAGGGAAAGAAAAGAAAAGAAAGGGGAAAGGTAAAGAAAAGAATTGCTCACAGTTCGGAAGGCTGGGAAGCCCAAGATCAAAGTACCAGCATTTAGGGCCCGCACTTCACAGATGGTGCATCCTCACGTGGTGGAGAGACAAATGAGCCACCTCAAGCAGTAATCCCAGTAATCCCACCCGAGAGGGCTCCACTCTCACAGCCCAAGGCTGAAAAGGAAACTCCGATCCACTATCTTCTTCTCGCCCTGCCCCCGCCCCCTTGGCACCTGTCTCCTGTCTGTGGCTGGCTAAATGAGGCTGTGACCAAGAGCCACAACCCTAACTTTTCAGATTCTTCAACAACCACCCTTTACTCTACACCAGGCATCCTCAAACTACGGCCCGCAGGCCACATGTGACCTGCTGAGGACATTTATCCAGCCTGCCGAGTGTTTTTGCCGCCACTGCCTGTCCTGCTTAGCAGCCGACTCATCCCAGGGCCTGCAGTCCGGCCCTCCAACGGTCTGAGGGACAGTGAACTGGCCCCCTGTTTAAAAAGTTTGAGAACCCCTGCTAAACCAAGTGAGGAGGGGGAAGGGAGGGAGAGGCCATGCCCTGATGACACCAAATCTATGAGGCAGGTATCATGGTTTTGCCCATTTCTCGAGTGAGAAAACTGAGGTGCAGAGAGGAGGGTGCTTGCCCCAGCCACACAGCTAGTGAAAAGCAGAGCCTGGATCCACATCCAGGTCTCTCCAACTCCCAAAGCCACGCTCTTGAGCATCACAGAGGCCTGCCTCCCCCTCAGAACCCACTTGACAGGAGAGGGGATTCCTTGCAGCTGACTCAGGGCCTGGGGCAAAGAAGCCACATCCCTGCGATCTGCTGGGAAGGAGAAAGTGATCCAGGGAAATTCCCGGACAGGCTTGAGGTTCTTACCAGGGGAGGTTCTTACTAGGGTTGGGGAGCAGCAGCCTTTGCTGGCTACATGCATGGTTGGCGGTGGGGTAGGGGGCTCCTTGGCTGAGTCTAAGCTTTCTGGGAGGCTGCATAAGGTGTGGGGAAAGGGAGATGAGTGAGGCCACATTGAGTAGGTTTTGTGACCCAGGGGCCATCAGGGAGCAGACATTCTTCAGTGACTGCTGGAAATCCCAAAGGCTGCTTTTCCTGGGAGCCACTGGGAAGATGCCCTGAGAATGGTCTTTCCATATCCTAGAGTGGTGGCATTCAGTACAACACAAGACTCATGAATAATCAAATTTCTCTAGTAGCCACATTGATAAAGTAAAAAGAAACAGGTCAACTTAATTTTAATAATATATTTTTATTTATATTCTCAAATATTATTCTTTCAACATATTATCGATGTTAAAACATGTTAATAATATATTTCACATTCTTGTTTTGTATTGTCTTGAAATTCAGCATGTATTTTACACTTAAAGCACAGCTCAGTTCAAATTAGCCGCATTTCAAATGTGGCTAGTGGCTGTTCAGTTGGAGAGCACAGCTGTAGGGGCCCAGGGGTGATCAGAGGACGCTGAAGAAGTGAAGGGGGCAAACCTCAGTGTGGACGGTCCCTGGGCCGGGGGCCCAGATGTATCAGGAGGGCCCTTGGTACTGGGGGCCATATATCCTCTCACCAGCCCCCTGAGGCAAGTCTTATCATACTTGTCAGGGAGATGAGGGAGCCAAGTCAGAGAAGTCAATGACTCATAAAATGTCACACAGCAGGATGGGAGTTTAGCCACCTCTACACACACGCACACACACACACACACACACACACACACACACTGATAGGATGTTGCAGCCCAACCCACCCAGGGGCACAGATGAGCAAAGGAGTCCCCGCCCCCCAGGACCCTACTCTCACTGATCTCTGCCCCCAGGCCTGCCAAGTGAGGGATGGCACATTTAGGCAGAGTCCCTCAGTCACCCTTCCATCCTGTGGATGCAGGGGAGGAGGTGGGTGGGCACCTTCATCTTGCCCTATCAAAGGCTGCTATGGTTGGTGTCAGGTGGGCCCACCCAGAATGCAGCTTTTCTCTTCCCTCTCCACTCCCCTGGGCACATGCTCACACCTGTGAGTGCTGGCACACACACACGCGCACACACACACACACTCACACACACGGGGCTAAGGACACTGCTGCCTTCTGGTAAGGATGCTGTTGCCTTCTGGCTGATCCATATCAGCCCATACCGCTTGACCCCGGCTCCCCTGTCCCTAGACTGTCCTGAGTACCCAGCACTCGAAGCAGTATTATCCACATACCTGGCTCAGCCAAGGTGACCTGAGATGGGAGCCTGGCAGGGATTTTGCCCATTGTATAGTTGGGAGGCAGAAGTCCAGAGAGGTTGGGACTTTGTTCCCCTGTTGCTGCAGGACGTTTGTGCTGTGAGTCTATCCACAGTCCTTGGCTCTCATTGGACGAGGTTAGGGGCACAGCATTTGGGAGGCACAGAAGAAGGGACGGCTTTGCAGGGCTCAGGTTCCAGCTGTGGACTCTGAAGTTGGAGCCACCAATAAGGGAGGAACAGGGTCTGTGCAGGCTCCCAGAAATGGCCCTGGGGCCACCATATGGGTGACAGCTGTCCTCCCCCTATGGGATGCTTTGCCCTACTGGAGAGGGATCTGGGTGTCTTGGGTCCTTGTAGAGGGAGCATCCTTTGCTCCAGGGATGGATGGGTTAAGTTGCAAGGATGGGGAGATCTAGTTTGTGTCCAGGTTCCTGGTGTGAGCAGCTCAGTGGGTGCAGGTGGTGCCATTTGCTGGGATGTTGCAGGGTGGTGGAAGCACATGTGGGGAGGCTGAGCTGGGCTTGGGCAGGGCAACTCCAGGGAGCCTGGCCTGGCAGGTCTCCGTATCTCTATGGAGGCACTGCAGCATGGGAGGGGGCAGTGGTTAAGAGGGTCACCTCAGTGAGCCTTCCCAAACTGCCTTTTTGAAAACTCCCCCTCTCCATACTGCCCTGCCTCAGTTTCCCCATAGCACAGGGAGCATACTGTTAACCTGTATTTCACTCACCTGGTTTATTGTCGGTTCCCCACATGGGGGGACTGTATCTGTCACAGTTTGTTTTCTTGTTAGGCTCCTGTGCTTAGAGCATTGCTTGCCTCAGAGGTACATAAAAGGGCAAATGCCTAAAGAGCTGAGGGCTCAGGAGAGAGGGGGACCAGCATTTAAGAGGTGGCAGGGAAATAAGTACCACCCCAATCTGTGCCCTCTTGAAAGCACATGTAGTGAGAATAAGGTGGAGTCAGGCAGACATGACACAGCTGGTCTGGCCGGTTTAGGTCCTAAGTGACCTTCACCTCCTATCTCCCAATTTTATTGTTTTATAAATCTAGCTCCACCCTAAAGACACCCATCTTGAGTAGTTTAGATGGATTGATTTAGGAGATTATTGGCATAGGTCCCTGAATATTATAATAGGTCACTGAGTTATGCTGATGATTATTTGGAATAAAAGTTGGTGTGAAAAGTTTGCTTTGAAGTTTTATGTATAAAACTGTAATTTTGGAAATGGAGGAACTTAACAGCCTTGGAGAGGCTACTCTCACTATTCTCCAGAATCCTGCTCTTCCGACAAAGTTTGGGGGGCCTATCCCTGTCTCTATATTGGCTGACGATGACAGGGGGCCAGACTCTCTTCATCCAGTAACAACCTCACACCGTGTTACCCCATCTGTCTCCAATTCACATTTTAAAAGGATACCAGTTTTATCAGATTAAGGCCAATCCTAATTAATAATTTTAACTTGATTACCTCTGGAAGGAGTCTGTCTCCAAATAAGGTGACATTGTGAGGTACTGGGGATTAGGATTTCAACCTATGCATTGAGGGGGATGTGATTCAACTCATAAGATGACACCTGTTCAGGTGTGGGAGGGTTGAGGGCCACAACAGATAACCATCCAGGCTAGGCCTTCCTGCCAAAACCATTAGGACTGATCATGGTCCACAGAGATGTGCCTGGGTGAACACAGAATCCCACCAGGAACCCATAAAATACCCTGCCGGGGCCCTGTCCCCAGAAGGTCAGGCGAATTGATACGGGGGGCCCTGGCATCTGGATTGTTACAACTTCCAGGGTGAACTCAGTATTGGGGTGGGGTTGAGAGCTGAGGGTAAGTCTGTGGATGCGTGGACTCCGCTGCCTTGTCAGTGCCCCCACACGTGGCTGGCACAGCTGCCACAAGTCCTCCCTGAATCCAGGCTTCTCAGGGTCAGACAAGGGGGGACAGACAAGACAAAGAGGCTTTGTCCCCAGTACTGCACCCAGGTTGGGGTGGTGGGGCCCGTGCACTTGGGCTGTACCTGGGCGGGAAGGGCTGTCCCCAGGCAGTGGCTGTGGGGAATGTGGGGATTACCAAACCATTGTTTTTCCAGGGATTGCACCCAGGAAGTCCCTGCCCAAAAGCTTGTCACAGGGAAGAGGAAAGAGATTTCCAGCCCTGGGCTTACAAGGTAAAATCCGGAAGAGGTCAGAGCTGTGAAACCACAGCTTCCACATTTATAAATGAGAACCTATGGATAAAACATCCAAGTCCTTTTTTTTTTTTTTAAAGAGACAAAATCTCTTTCTGTGGCTGCCGTGGAGCAGTCATGGTTTACTGCAGCCTCAAGTTCCTGGGCTCCAGTGATCTTCCTGCCTCAGCTTCCCAAGTAGCTGGGACTAAAAGTGTGTGCCACCGTGACCAGCCCGAGATGATTCTTTATGTCACTTTCTGTCCTTCCTTCCATCCATGAGTTGAATCAATTCCTCTATCCAACACCCCCATGTTGGGGGCAGGTCCTAGGGCCTCACTGCCCTCCCATACACAGGGCAGGCCACTCGCAGCTTCAGACCTGTCTGCTGGCCCCTCAAGGAGGATCTGGAGGGAGGGGCCTGAGCCGTACACCTCTGCGTCCTGGACTCAAGGTTTATGCTCACCCACAGCAGGTCCCTGCTGAGAACCACAGCTGAGGTACAGATAAGCATCTCTAAGGCTTCTCAAGAAGTCCCTCGGGGGGAGCTGTGCAGCTCACTTCTGTGTGATGTATGCCACGCTGGGCCTGAAAAGTGCTTTGTTCCAACAGGTGCTCGGAAGTATGTGGCTGAGGGATGGACAAATGCACAAATAAAGCATTTCTCACTGGGGCCCCCACATCCAGCCCCAGCACTCACAATCCAAGTGCAGTTTGCTGAGTGAGAGAGGGGGCTCAGCTTTTCACCCCAGCTCTTCATTTCTTCCTCACAGCCACCTCAGGCACAACGGCCCATATTCATCCCTGTTTTGCAAACAGAGCTTGAGAGATGAGTGCTTGCCACAGCCTACCCCTGACACAGGCTGCACCCACTCCACCCCTCTGCAGAGCAGAGGGTGCTGGGTGAAGGCTCATCTCGTTCCTGCAGGCCTTGTGCCGAGCCACCGCGTCCGTGCCTGGCTCTGATCTCCTACCAGACTGGGAGAGGCAGGCATTGGGTCTCCACACCTGGCCCAACACAGAGCATGACAAGGCTTTGTTAAGGATCTGAGTGAATGAATACAAGAGTAAATGAATGAGTGAGAGAAAGCCAGGACCCCTGTCCTCAAGGTCCTGTGATATGGTGGACAAATACACAATTATGTTCAGGGAGCAGAGGGCCTTGGAAGTATCTGGCTTCCCCATCCACATCCACAGAAGCTGACCCTCGCCCAGCCTGCTGGTCCAGCTGAGGCAAGGAGTTAGGTTGATAAAGGAGAAGGAACTTTGGGCAAGAGAAAGTCCCCCGTGCACCTTGTCTTTGTTCAAGGAGGAAGCTGAGCCCCAGGAAGGGCAGGGACTTGACCAAGACCATGCAGTTACTCAGCAGGTTTAGGCCCAGGTCTCCCGGCTCCTGGGCCAGCTGGGGGTCCTCTGCTCAATGCCTCAACATTACAACTGCACCACAATTACCATTATCAATCTCACCCTGTAGGAAGTGTCCTTGAGAGACTAACCTGTGCCAACATGGGATAATAGAACCATTCCTGAACGCACCCCTCCTTGACCTGGAAGCACAGCCCACACCCTCCTGAAGGCGGTAGGTCTCCCTGCACCCACAAGGTAGGGCGCATTTTCCCTGGTTTGGAAATGAGACACTGAAGCTCAGGGGAAAGAAGTTCACTCACCTGAGGCCATGCAGCTAAAGAAACAGGCAAAGGTTTGGGATGATTAAAGAGTTTGGAAATGGATAATGATGATGGTTGCACAACCATGTGAATGTACTTAATGCCCCTGAACTGTGCACTCAGAAGGGTTAAAGTGATACATTTTATGTTATGTGTATGCAAACACACACACAAAACCATGGCCAAGGTGGGATAGTCTCCAAGGTGGGCTCCATATTGTGTCCTCTTCTGCACAATGGAGAAATTTTCACTTGCTCCGGGTATTCTGGTGACTCAGACCACCCTCGTCCCCACCCTTCTTCAGAAGGCTTTCCCTGGCTCCTGCTCTGAGCAGAGCCACCCCAGCTGGGTGCCAGAGACACAGAAAAGAGGTAGGCCTGAGCCCTGCCCTCCAGGAACTCAGTACAGAAGCCACTCTGGCTGACTCTGGCCATAGCTCCAGGAATCAATAGGTGGAATGGCCAGCCAGAAGCAGAATAGGGTCCACCATGCGTTATAGCCAGTGCCATAGCACATGTTCCAGCAGGGCTCCAGGCTGAGCTGGAAACAAAAGACAAATTGATCAAGAATGAGTAAGATTTTTGAAAATGTAGTGGTGTATGTCCAAGACAGAGAAGATCGCTCAGTCGACCCCAGGAGCCAAAGCTCTGCGAGAGATGAGGTGGAGGGCCACTCAGAAGCCCTCAGTCAGTGCAAGATGAGGGCCATGGGCTCAGGAGTCCTGCAAACTGAGACCTGAACACAGCCCTTCCGCTCACCTATGGCACATCACTGCCTCTTAGAGCCTCGGTTTCCCCAGGGTAAGGCAGTGGTGTGACAAGCTTGGTCGCAGGGTTCTGAGGATTTTTGACCTTATGCACATAAAATGTCCACTTCAAAACTCTTCCTCCCTGCTCTCCTCCTGACCCCAAGCCTTTTGAACTCCCTGCCCCTTCTCCTTGGCCATTTTAGCTGCGAGAGACCTTGGAGTTGAAGGAGGGTAGACAGCAGTGGTGGCCCCAGCCATACTGGGGACTGTGGGCTGCGGACTCCCCGATGTGGCTGAGCCCCTCCTACATGCCAGGGCTTTGCCACATGCCTCCTCGTTTGTGTGTATTTCATCCTCTGGGGGATTATTAATATATGTTCTACAGAAAAGGAAACTGGGGTTCAGAGAGTCATTTACTCAAGGTCATGTGGTCCTCGGCATTGGGGCTGCCTGACTCCAGCATCTGTGATCTTCCTACTCTAGCAACTAGTAAGGTCATCTGCAGTGGACTCCAGGCCCCACAGGCCAGGAACCCCATCCTTCAACTACGTTCCATTCTTGGGGCTGGACCCTCAGCCCTGCAGCTCAGCCTGCTGTCGGCAGAGCCTAAACCCTGCACAAGCTGCGCATGGCCCTCACGTCCCGTTGCCACATGGCCGTACACACTCACCTGCAGGTGCCCCAGCCTGCCTGACACCGGCAGAATTGGGTGCTGCTGGCTCCTTAGCTCCTCACCCTGCTGAGTCAGCCTCAGGGACCTTGCCCCACTTCGTCACACTGTGCACCCAGTGCCATGGTATGTGTTCCAGGCTCCATAAATCTTTGAGTGACTTGAGAGTAAATGACCTACTGAAGCCAGCCCTGTCAGGACAGAGACATGCCACACAAGGCTGAGCCAGGCCCCTGAGCTCAGAGTCCACACCTGGGAAGGAATGGGGAAACCGGAGCAGGTTCCCAGGAAGGGGCAGGAGGCAGAGGGCCCTGGAAACACAGCCAGGGAGGATGACTGGGGGAGCTAGGGTGGAAGTGTTATCCTGGGGAAGACTCTCAAGGTGCTGGAGATTCATTCATTCACTCATTCATTCATCTCCCGAGCAGTACTCCCAGGCCACACACTGAGCTGGGTGCCAGGGATGTGGTGATGAATCTGACTTATTCCCCCTGCCCTGAACAGGCTGCCAGTGAGTGGGAAGCAGAGCTGTGGCCAGGCGAGAGCCCTCCCAGGACTGCTGTGAGTGGATCCTGCGTCAGTTCAGGGCCCAGATGACAGTGTCTGGTGGAAGCTGCCAGGACTAAGCAGGGGGCACGTTGACACGGAGCAGATGGCCGGGTGGTGGCAGCAATACAGAGATGGGGAACACCAGGAAGAACACAGGGCGAGGCAAGGGAAGACTTGTTTGGGGCTTGAAGTGCCGAGGGACTGGAGGTTCTCTGAGCTGGGAATCGAGCCCTGGCACTGTTGGGGTAGAGAGGGCCCTGATGCCCCAGAGAGGCTGTGAGCTCAGGGGAACACATGGAGGGGGGAAGAGTTGACACCCTGACTGGGCGGAAGCTCCTCTGCAGTGGCTCCAGGCCACTTCCTCCCTCTGCTTGGAGCTGGGTGCTGGATAAGGGCTAGGCTCAAGCCTTGAGGCACCAGGGCCTTCCTGCTCAGCCCTGCAGCATACGAAGGAAATAACTTTATTAGCTCCTGGATGAAAAACAGGAAATGTATGCTGTGACTCGGGCACCGGCCGAGTTTCACTCACATCTAGTTTCTAGGAAACAGTTATGTGGCCTCAGACTAGGCTGGGGTTTTCTTCGCCAAGTCTTTCTGGAAACGCCATCCTTTTCTCAGACCATCATCTGTAGGTCTCCAGACTGAGGGGTAACAGTGACATAGGCCGTCACCCCTAAAAGAGGCCTCATTTCCCTTCCCAGCCCCCACCCTAGGGGGTCTCCAAGACACCACAGGGTTGACAATGGCTCATTTTCCTGAGCACCTACTACGTGCTATGTGGTAGAAATAATTTGAATACATCAGTAATCATGATAACAAGATGAAGATTGCCAAATTAAGCAAAAAAAAAAAAAATCAGCTCTAAGAATACGGAAGAGTTAAAAATAAAGGGATGAAACAAACATGCCAGACAAATACTAACTAAAAGAAATCTGGTGGCTCGGCGCTGGCTCAAGCGTCTAAGGCCCCAGCCACATATACCTGAGCTGGAGGGTTTGAATCCAGCCCAGGTCTGCCAAACAATAATAATGGCTGCTGCAACAAAAAATAGCCAGGTGTTGTGGTGGGCACCTGTGGTCCTAGCTACTTGGGAGGCAGAGGCAGGAGAATCTCTTGAGCCCAGGAATTGGAAGTTGCTGCGAGCCATGAGGCCATGGCACTCTACCCAGGGCAACAGCTTGAGGCTGTGTCTCAAAAAAAAGAGAGGTAGTGATGGTAATTGAACTTCTTGGCTCAGAACCTATGGCTCAAGTGGCTAAGGCGCCAGCCACATACCTGAGTTGGTGGGTTCAAATCCAGCCCAGCTCACCAAACAACAATGACGGCTATAACCAAAAAATAACCAGGCATTGTGGTGGGCACCTATGGTCCCAGCTACTTGTGAGGCAGAGGCAGGAGAATCACTTGAGCCCAGGGGTTGGAAGGTGCTGTGAGCTGTGATGCCATTGCACTCTACAGAGGGTGACAGCTTGAGGCTCTGTCTCAAAGAAAAAAAGAAGAAATCTGGTGTAACCATGTTAATATCAGTAGACAAAAAGACTTGGAAACAGAAACTTTACTACAAATGTTTATATAAAGTGAACCATTACAAAATGATAAAAGATTTAATTAACCAGAAAGAAATAAAACTTTAATTGGTATACACATAATAGCATAGCTTCGAAAAAATATATAAGTATATATAACAAATAGAGATCTAGCAGGATTTTATAGATCAGTAGAACAATTCGCAATAAGACTTTAGCAACCCCATTAAGAAGTGACCTAGTGCATGTCAATAGAACCCCACACCCAATGACTGGAGAATAATGTACCCAATTGTGAGGCACTTCTGGACCACATATCCATATTGATAATTAACTAAGTCTTAATGAAAGTCTCAACAAATTCCAAAGACCCGGTTTCACACAAACCATGATCTCTGACCATAGAGTTTAACATTAGACAAATCTGTTAATTAATTGCTTTTTATTAACAGATTAAAGAAAACTCATAAAAATTTTTCAAAAAATATATAGAAAAGCTTTGATAAAAGTCATGTCCAATTCTGATTAAAAATAAAACTCTTACCAAATACATAATATAAAGAAATTTTCTAAACCTGACATCTATCAAAAAACCTATAGTAAATATCAAAAAGACTATAGTAAATTTTGAAACATACATTTATTTCTTTTAAAATAAGATACAACAAATATGGCTACTATTCCCATTTCTATTCAACTTGGTACTACAAGTTCCAGGAAAAAAAAAAATTAAGACAAGAGATAATAAAAAGATTGAAAAGAAAGAAATCAAACTTTCATTTTCCACAGATGATATGATTTGAGATATTGCCTAAACCCAGTGAGAATGGCCCATGTCACAAGGTCCCAAAGTAACAAGTGCTCATATGGGTGTAGAGAGAAGGGAACGCTCCTGCATTGTTCATGGAATTGCAAACTAGTACGGCCTTTATGGAAAGAAGTATGAAGAGACCTCAAAGAACTACAAGTAGACCTTTTATTCTGTCCTGCAATTCCAATAGGTATTTGAATGTATATAGCAGCCCAATTTACAATTGCAAAAATATGGAAACAACGCAAGTGCCATTTAACACATGAATGGATTAATAAACTATCATTTATGTATACCATGGAATACTATTTAGCCATAAAAAACCAGAGATTTTGTATCCTTTGTTACAACTTGGATGGATTTGCAGAATACTCTCCCAAGTAAAGTATCACAGGAATGGAAAAATAAGTATCATACATACTTTATGCTAATTCAAAACATGTAGATTAATAACGGGCTCACCTGAGGGAAAAATTCAATTAAATTCAAGAAATGGGGAGGGAGGTTGGCAGGTTCCTACCCAGAAGGAACAAAGAATGGGTGTCTGGCACACTTCCTGGGTGAAGGACACAACTATAACTTAGACTCTACCTTAGAAATGCAAACAATGGGCCAGGCACGGTGGCTCATGCCTGTAATCCTAGCATTCTGGGAAGCCAAGGCAGGTGGATTGCCTGAGCTCAGGAGTTTGAGATCAACGTGACCCAGAGCAAGACCCTGTCTCTAAAAAACTAGCCAGGCATTGTGGCAGGTACCTGTAGTTCCAACTATTTGGGAGGCTAAGGCAAGAGAATCACTTAAGTCCAAGGGTTTGAGGTTAATGTGAGCTGTGATGTGATAGCACTCTACAGAGGGTGACAAAGTGAGACTCTGTCTCAAACAAACAAACAAACAAAAAAAAAAAACACAAACTAAAACAATTAAATACAAAATTCAAGACAACTTAAAAAAAAGACATGCAAACAATGTAACTTAATTGTATGCACCCTCATATTAATCTGAAATTTAAAAAAAAAGCAAAATAACCTACAGTCAAATTGTTAGAGTTTAACAATTTGTGTGATATAAGATCAATACACAAAAGTCAGTTGCATTTCATTAAACTATCGCTTCTTTAGTTAGAAATGCTCTTTTAAAATGATCCATTTGGGCTCGGCACCTGTAGCTCAGTGGCTATGGCGCCAGCCACATACACTGGCAGGTTTGAATGGAGCCTGGGCCTGCCAAACAACAATGACAACTACAACCAAAAATAGCCGGGCATTGTGGCAGGCGGCCTATAGTCCCAGCTACTTGGGAGGCTGAGGGAGAAGAATTGCTTAAGCTCAAGAGTTTGAGGTTGCTGTGAGCTGTGACATCATAGCACTCTACCCAAGGTGACATAGTGAGACTGTCTCAAAAAAAAAAAATGATAGATTTGTACTAACAATAAAAATACACACTATCCTGGAATAAATCTAACAGAAGATGCACATGACCTTGAATAAAAATTCATTGAAAGACTAAAAAGACAAAACAACTAAACACAGTACAGCACACGCACCTGACTCAGCTCCTTTGGCTATAGAAGACATTACTGGGACAATCGGTAGGACCTGAATTGGGACCTGAGGAGTAGATAGTAGTAATGAGTACACTTCAATCTCCTGAATCTTCTGGTTTTGATGGTTTTATCGTACTTACAGAGAAGACAGTCCTTTTTATATAAGTATTAAGGATGGTGTTGTGGGGGTGGGGGACCACAGGGATGAGGAACCAGGTCCACAACTTACTCTCCAAAAGTTCAGGGGAAGAAAAGCTCTTTGTAATGAACTTGCCTGCAGCCATACCACCCTGAACACGACCAATCTCATCTCATACTTGCAACTTTTCTGTAAGTTTGTGATTGTTTCAAAATTAAAAAAAAAAAAATTGGCTCAGCGCCTATGGCTCAAGTGGCTAAGGTGTCAGCCACATACACCTAAGGTGCCAGCCACATACACCTAAGGTGGTGGGTTCGAATCCAGCCCAGGTCCACCAAACAACAATGATGGTTGCAACCAAAAAATAGCTGGGCGTTGTGGCAGGCGCCTGCGGTCCCAGCTACTTGGGAGTCTGAGGCAGGAGACTCGCTTCAGCCCAGGAGTTGGAGGTTGCTGTGAGCTGTGATGCCACGGCACTCTACCCAGGAGGATAGCTTGGGTCTCTGTCTCAAAAAAAAAAAAATTAAGAGACATAATCAATGGCAACATCTAGATCTTATTTTAAATACTTAATCAAGCAAACAAAAATTTTGATCGACAAAAATCGTGTATGTTTATTGTTGCACAACATGATGTTTTGACCTATGTGCACATTGTGGAATGACTAAAGCAAACTACGCAGCATATACATTGCCATATGTACTTATCTCTATTTGTGTGGTGAAAACACCTTAAAACATACTCCCTTAGCAATTCTCAAATATTCAATCTATTGTTACGATCTATAGCCACCATAATGGACAGTGGATCTCAGAACTCATTCCTCTTGTCTAACTAGAATTTTGTATTCTTTGATCAATAGCTCCCCAACCCTGCAAATAAATTATTTTTTAAAAAAAAACAACCAGGGAAATTTATATATTAGCATATGATTACATTAGAAAATCTTAATTGATTAAAGTGTGAAAGAGCATTTGTCTTTTGGAGAGACTTGCTAAAGTAGTTACAGATGAAATTATATGATGTCCAGCATAAGCCTTCAAATAATTCAGTGCTAGCAATCCAGATGAAACGCAGCCACGAGTGATCATTGTTGAGGTTGGGTGATGAGTTCATAGTGGTTCATTATACCATTGACTTAATGTATGTTTGCAAGTTCCATATTTTTTATTTAATTTTTGGGAGGGATTCAATGATTTACTATTATGAGTTAAAAAAAATCAGTGAATGAATTATTTAATTTTTTTTTAATTTCCAAAGAAAACGTAATAAAAAGCTAATGTAAATGTGTGGCAAATATGCGTGATGGATACAACATACCTGTTATGTTCTTTGCTTTATTTACTGGCTCTGTTTAGTTATTTTCTTTAAAATATCCTGTGTTAGGACCTGTGTGTTCTAAAAGGCAATTTGATACGGTGCTAATAGGTTGGAAACAATACCAACATACTGTGATAAGAAACTGGTTGACTATATCTGAGTACTTCCCTAACCCGGGATACTCAGCAGGTATTTTTTTTTTTTTAATGAGGCATTCTGTTTTTCCACTGTGATAATGTATTTCGACCTATTTATAAGTGAAAAAGTTAATGTCAGAACAGTATATGAAGAATGATTTCATCGTAATGTGTACATAAGTACATTGTGTGTTGTTATGTACAATGAAAAAAATAAGAGTATATACCAAACTGCCAAGTTCTCACTTTTTCTCTCTCTTTTGAGACAGAGTCTCACTCTGTTGCCCAGGCTAGAGTGCCAGGGTATGAGCCTAGCTCACAGCAACCGTAAACTCCTAGGCTCAAGCAATCCTCCTGCCTCAGTCTCCCAAGTAACTGGAACTACAGGTGCCCACCACAATGCCTGGCTAATTTTTCTATTTTTAGTAGAGATGGGGTCTTGCTCTTGCTCAGGGGTGGTCTTGAACTCCTGAGCTCAAGGGATCCTCCTGCCCCAGCCTCCCAGACTGCTAGGATTACAGGCACGAGCCACCATTCCTGGCTCACTTTCTCTTTTGTACAAATTTCAAAATAAGTCATTCCAATTAATAGTACTAGTAGTATTATTTTAACAGAACTTTTATATAAATAAAAAAAGAATTTTTAAAATGGCAATTGAAAGATGCAAAAAATATAACAAAGATGTTCCAAAAGAAGAACAAGATGAGGATGGGGGAGTTTTTCTCCACCAGATAGATATCAAGACTTACAAAAACTCAGCAAAGTAAAATAACTAAAACTCTAGCTATGGAGCCTCTGAGGTATTGATGCAGGGACAATGTAAGACAGAGAAGGCACTGCTGACCATGGTCGCTTACCTATATTTTAAAACAAAAAATGAAAACCCTACCTCACACCCTATGATTAATTCCTAACTACTTCCAGATGAACGAAAGATGTTTATGAAAGGTAATATTTTGAATCTTTAGAAAAAGAGAGGCGCTTCTATTATGGCCTTGGGATAAAGAAGATCTTAAAGCTAGACAACATGAAGCACAGATGATAAGGAAAATGGTAGAGAAATCTGATAATATTAAAATGAAGAACCTCTGTTCATCAATAGATACGGTAACAAATAAGAAAAGGCAAGCCCCAAACTAGGAAACACATTTGCAAAATACCTGACAAATTCATTACCCCTCAGGCCAACCTATCATTCTGCCTATCATCATATCTATATATACTAATTCCCCCAAATCAGTAAAAGGCAATTCACCCAACACCCTCAAGGAATGGCCTTTGCTCCTTCATACATGTGCCCCATGATGTGGCCCCAGAAGCAGGCCCTCCTCTGAGCACTGCTCTGCCTGGGAGAAAACACTTCCCCTTGTGGAACCGAGACCAGAGCTCCACTCCCTGTGACTTGTCCACAGTCTCCAGGTGGGCTTGCCTCCGGAGGACACTGAGCAACAACCAGGCAGATCCCAGCTGTACAGCTTTCCTAGGGCTTCGATAACTAACTGCCACAAGTGAGTTGATTAAAACAACAAAAACGTATGCTTCCCTCTTCTTATAAGGACACTCGTCATATTAGATTAGGGCCCACCCTAATGACTTCATTTTCACTCGATTACCTCTGCAAAGAACATAAATAAGTTCACATTCACAGGTACTGGGGGTTAAGACATCAACATAGCTTTTAAGAGGTGATACAGTTCAACTCATAACAGCAGCTTCATTCGGACTCATTTAGCCCACCCATCAGCCTCCAAGTGGGCCCTGCCAAAGCCAGCAGGATGCCAAGTATAGCCTCAAATCCGCATGTGCAAAACCAAGTCCTACGTTTACCATTCCCTGGTTGTGAACCCTTGAACAGGTCATCCCCATTCTGCACCTTAGTTTCTTCATCTGTAAAATGGGAACAGGTAGCAGATGGGTCAAAAGCTTGTTATGAGGGGCTAACGGGATGGTGTCACGGAAGAGCTTGGTACATCCCAGGCACGCTGTTGGCTCTCAGGAAATCTAGTCTTCTCTTCCCCAGTTTCCACGAGTTCAGAGAGAGAGGAAGCTCAGCCATGCCTCACAGTGGCTTGTAAGCCCCTCAAGGGCAGAGCTGTATCACACACTTCTTCACCCCCTACATGGTGAAGCTGTCCCATTAGCGTCACAATGTCTGAGGCATGTGACCCTTGGAAAAGGGCAGCCTGACACCAAGAGAAAGCCAGTCCCTACTGGGAAAGCAGTGGGAGTCTCCACACTCATGTCAGGAAGCAAAGTCTTGACCCCTAGAAAGGAACAAAAACCGGACTTCTCAGTGGGCAGCGGGCCATGTTCCCGTTCCCTTTTCCCCCTCTTTGGAGTCTGGCCCCATTGCGATTTTGGTATGTTTATTTTTTTTGTGGGAAAACAGAGAGGGATAAAATATTTCCTTGCGTCTGGAAAGTTATTTTGAGCTGGGCCAGCCGGGTGATGCTCCTGGTGATGGACGCTGGCTGACCCGGGCTGGGCCCCTGCCTTCCGGCCTCTCTCCCTCCCAGGACCCAGAGTCCCGGCGGCCACATAGCATATGGGAGTCTGGGTTCCAGTCCCAGCCTGGTGACTCATCCCGGGTGGTCTTAGGGTAGTCATGGTGTTCCTTGGACTTTATCTCCTAAAAGAGGAGACCGAGGCCAGTGCTGCCCTCTCCTGGGGATTTTAACAAGGAAACCGGATTATGGGGACGAATGTGCTGTAGAGATATTTAGGGCGTAGACAAACAGGACTGCCACACAGCCTGTCCAGCTCAAGGTCCTAGAGGTAAAAGGCACCTCAATGGGGGTTTCCCTGGCCCCCACCAGCCCTCTCCCATTCATCTCCACTCAACAGCCACACTGTACTTCTGGAGAGTGGATCTGATTTGATCCCAAACTCCCACTGCTCCTAGAAAGACGTCAACCCCCATACAGGGTCTGCAGGCCCCGCCTCCTCTTTCTCTGTGCTCTAAAGCTTCTGTGCGCTTCTCAAACTACTGACAAGTCACCCAGAAGTTTCAGATGCTTCATCTTTTTCAACCTCAAGCCAATTGTACCTTTCAGGGCCAAGGATTGGCTGGACATAATGCTTGCAAATGTGCCTGCCATGAAACAGGACTTTAATAAATGATGTTTTCTTCCTTCCTTATAAACAGACACCTGGTTTTTTGTTTGTTTGTTTGTTTTTTCATAAAACTCCAATGACACACATGCATCTCACTCCAGCAGCTGCTGGTGCTGGGCCAGCATAGAGGGAAGGCAAGCTGGTCTCTCACAGAGAAGTCAGCAAAGCTTGGGACGGGTAGACTTTAGACTTGTCAGGAGCCTTGCCCTCTGATCTTCCAGAGCCCCAGCGAGTGGAGGGGGGAAGCTGTGGACTGAGCTCCCCACATCCTCCTGTCTCTGAAATCCTATCCCAGAGGAGGAATGAGCAGGTGGAGACTACTTGATCCTGAAGGGGAGGCAGGGGAAGATCGAGGGGAGAGTCCCAGAAAAGGAGGAAGCTTTCCAAGGAGGAATCTTGGGAGCTCAGGACAGCCCAGGGGGGTGTGACTGAGGGAGAGATGTGGCACTGGCCCAGCAGCTCAGGAATGCCTGGCCTGGAAGCCCTCAGGGCTCCTTCAGGCCCTTCCTCTTAAATGTGGTCCCAAGTACCAGACAGATTCTGGAGGCTTGTTAGAAATGCAGATTGATTCCCGGGTCCTGAACCAGATCTGCTTGATCAGAATCTACATATTAACAAGGTCCCAGTGATTCACAAGTACATTAAAGTTGGAGAAGCATTGTTCTTGGCAATTCCTCCAGTTTATAATAAAGAAACCAAAGCGCTCAGAGGAGAAATCCTCTACACAATTCTGAACAGTATGTCAGTGACCTGGCTGAGCCTGGAGGCAGGATTCCTTCCATTGAGGGTCCTTGGACTACTTCTTCTCTATCCCAGCCAGGCAAAACTTACTCAAGGTCGCCTGCTCCGCCTGCTTGCACTGCTGTGCACAGCCCAGGTGATTCTGAGGTTTATTCCCTCAATCCAGCCTTCCTGTCTAATGGTTCCTTCAGCTCCTGACAGTTCAGGGGCCCAGCTCGGCTGACAGCCAGCAAGCATATCTACTGCCAATGCTCGAATGCCCACATTCCTGGGCTGTGAAGGAGCACATGCCCAGAGCCCAGGCTGGGGACACCTGGAGAGGTTCTGCCCGGCTGTAAGCCCTGGGGCCTGGCTGTCTGGGGATTGTCAGGAAGTAAAGATCTTTCTCTCCTCCCCACTGATGGGGGAAGGTGGATGTCTCTGGAGGTTGATATGGTGGATCTGGAAAGTGTGTAGGCCAGGGGTGGGAGACTTGTGGCCTTCTGACTGAATCCAAATTTCACAGAACAAATCCTTTTATTGTTATTAATACATTTTTATTTATCTTTTAATTTTTATTTTATTTCTAACATGAACGGAATTAAAATACTAAAGAATAAAATGAGTTTCAATGAAATAATCCTCCTAGGCTGGGTGAGGGGGCTCACACCTGTAATCCCTGCACTCTGGGAGGCTGAGGTAGGCGGATTGCCTGAGCTCACAAGTTCGAGATCAGCCTGAGCTAGAGTGAGACCCCCGTCTCTAAAAATAGTTGGGCATTATGTCAGGTGTCTCTAGCCTCAGCTACTTGGGAGGCTAAGGCAAGAGAATCACTTAAGCCCAAGAGTTTGAGGTTGCTGAGAGCTATGATGCCACAGCACTCTACTGAGGGTGACAAAGTGAGATTCTGTTTCTAAAACATAAATAAATAATCCTCTCAGAGAGACAAGCACAGTTAGAACATATGTAAGCCATAAGGGCTAAAATGATGGCTGCTATGCTTCCCCTGCCTGGTTGGACCACTACTGCAGGAGGCTGATTGGCAAGAGGTTATGGGGGTCGGGTATGCCAGTCTGTTATCAGCTTTTGACAATGGTGCACTGTGCTTCTGTTTGAACTGGAACTTGTAAATAGTTGCACGGCTCAAAAGCATTTTTTAAAATCTGTCTGCTTAACAGTCCATCATGTCAAAGAAGCCCAAGAGAACACAGAAGGAAAAAAACAGATTTTCTAATGAGGACTGGGAAGTGCAATATTATCTTGTTTCTGCTCAACATGAGATGATTTGCTTGCTTTGTGATATTCAGTATCAACATTAAAGAATGTTCATTACATTATATAATGCTTATTAACATTATAATACTCAAAAGGACCACAAATATTTTAAATTAAAGGGAGAGGTATGGAAGGTTGCTTTGCAGAAATGAAAAGATGAAAAGCAAGAGTAAAGACAATTCTTTCAAGCAGCAATAAAGCCTGGAAATACTGCCCAGGGAAGCAACTTATAATGTAGGAAAAAAGGGATGTCATTTGGTGATGTAGAAATTGTGAAAGAATGCACCGTCAAAGTTGCAGGATGCTTAGACCTCAACAACATTTTAAAGTACAAAGTGCCTCTTTTAAGGAGAACCATAACTGACTAGCACCATGAATTAGCCTTCAACTTAACAGAACAACTTCATGTAATAAAGGAAAATACATATCATGCAATCACTTTGTATGAATCAACTGATATACTGACAAACCACAGGTCTTTTTTTTTTTTTTTTTTTTTTTAGGTAAGTGGGACTTTAATAACACAGCACAGGTCTTACCTCTTTGTTTAGGTCATAACAGAAAATTTTCTTTGGCAATGCTCGTAGCTCAGTGGGTAGAGCACCGGCCACAAACACCCAGGCTGGAGGATTCGAGCCCCGTCTGGGGCAGCTAAATAACAATGACAACTGCAACAAAAAAATAGCCGGGCATTGTGGTGGGCATCTGTAGTCCCACCTACTTGGAAGGCTGAGACAAGAGAATCACTTAAGACCAACAGTTGGAGGTTGCTATGAGCTGTGATGCAACGGTACTCTACGGAGGGTGACATAGTGAGACTCTGCCCCCATCCCCAAAAAAAAGAGAAAGAGAAAAAGAACATTTTCTTTGCTATGAAGAGTTACTTGCTTTGGACACTCTTAAGAACAGAACACAGGCAACTGATATCTTTAATAACTTTCAAGATAAATATCACGAAGTTGTACTGAATTTGGTAAATTAGTGTATATAGAGATGGTGCACCTTCCGTGACAGGAAAACATGGAGGATTTATTGCACAGATTTAAAAAAGTATTAACAGATCCAGATGCTCTCGCTCCTTTTCATTGTATCTTGAATCAGCAAAATCTCTGTGCTAAAACTACTTATTTTGGCTCGACGCCTGTGGCTCAAGTGGCTAAGGCACCAGCCACATACACCTGAGCTGGCGGGTTTGAATCCAGCCCCGGCCCGCCAAACAACAATGATGGCTGTAACCAAAAAATAGCCAGGTGTTGTGGCAGGCACCTGTAGTTCCAGCTACTTGGGAGGCAGAGGCAGGAGACTCACTTGAGCCCAGGAGTCGGAGGTTGCTGTGAGCTGTGATGCCATAGCACACTACCTGGGGCAACAGCTTGAGGCTCTGTCTCAAAAAAAAACCTACTTATTTTCAGTGACACTAGGCAACAAGTTATAAGTATTGTTAACTATATTATGCAATGTAGCATTGTCCATTTGTAACATGCTAAAGTTGAACACCGAGGTATTCAGTACAGATTTGCTGTATTATTCTAAAATGCATTGGCTATCCCAGGGACAGCTATTAGCCAAAACTTTATCTTTGCAGGAACAGGTAGTTAAATTTTATGAAAAAAGTGAATCAGCAATGTGAACTATTGAAAGAAATTTTCTATAGGAATGCAGCATTTCTGTGTGATATCTTGTCAGAGCAAAATGATTTGAATATTTCTTTGCAAGGTAAAACCAAGTCTATATATGATAGGTGGCAAAAAAAAAAAAGCATTTTGGAAAACATTATCTTTTTTTCAAAACACTTCTTTTAAAAAAACAGACATAGTAAAGTCATTAAGAGATTAGTTAACTTTAGGCTCAGCACCTGTAGCTCAGCAGGTAAGGCACCAGTCACATACACCAGAGCTGTCAGTTTCGAATCCAGCCCAGGCCTGCCAAACAACAATGATAAGTACAACCAAAAAATAGCCAGGTTTGTGGCGGGCACTTGTAGTCCCAACTACTTGGGAGGCTGAGGCAAGAGAATTGCTTAAGCCCAAGAGTTGGAGGTTGCTGTGAGTTGTGATGCCACAGCACTCTACCCAGGGCAACAGCTTGAGACTCTGTCTCAAAAAAATAAATACAGATTAGTTAACTTTAAAATTAACAAATAGGTTTCATATTTTGAAATTATTAAGTACATAGTAGTTAGATTTTTATACAATATGTACTTTATATAAAGGAAAGATCCCTTCAATGGCTTGTAAAAAGACTCAAAACAGCTGAGGAACGAATCACTGTTTCTGAAGATAGAAGAAATCTACCAAACCAAAACACAAGAAAACAGGAGTGGAAACAAAGTAAAACTAACAAAAAACAGAGCAGATAATTCAAAACTGTGGGACAATATCAAGGGGTCTAAATAAACATAGAAATAGTCCCAGAAGGAGAAAAGAGAGTGAGCCACAAGAAATATTAAAGACAGAATGGCTGAGAATCTTCCAAAAATAATGAAAAATGCACACATCAAGCCATAGATTCAAGAAACTAAGAGAACCCTAAGAAGAATAAGTCACAAAATGAAAGCAAAACAAATCACAAAAACTTAGATATCTCATTTTCAGAAACAAAATATAAAGGGAAAATCTTGAAGGCCACCAGAGGAAATAAAGATACACTATTTAGAGAGGAAGAAAGATAGAAACTACAGAAGACTTCTCATAAGTAACTATGCAAACCAAAAGACAATTAAGGGATATCTTCAAAGTATTGAAAGAGTAAAAAACAAGGATTGTTATTCAAAGTCTATTCTCAGTAAAAGCTATCTCCAAAAGTAAACTGAAGACTTTTTCAGATAATCAGGTTGAGAGACATCACTGCCAGAAGACCTGAGCTATATGAAATGTTACAAGTTCAGACATGGCTAGGCGCCTGTAGCTCAAGCAGTTAAGGCACCAGTCACATACACCTGAGCTAGTGAGTTTGAATCCAGCCTGGGCCCACCAAACAACAATGATGGCTGGAACCAAAAAATAGCCAAACTGCAACAAAATAATAGCCAGGTGTTGTGGTGGGCCCCTGTAGTCCCACTACTTGGGAGGTTGAGGCAGGAGAATCACTTGAGCCCAGGAGTTGGAGGCTGCTGTGAGCTGTGACACCACGGCACTCTACCCAGGGCGACAGCTTAAGGCTCTGTCTCAAAAATAAGGTAAACATAAAGACATTTCTACTTTTAATTGTGTTCTAAAAGATAATCGACTGTCTAAAGACAAAATAGCAACAATGTGTTGTGGGGTTTATAATGTAGATGGTACCAAAAAAAAAAAATGTATACACATTTTAAGAAAGGAAAAACTGGCCCAGCACTGCTGGTGGCTCACACCTATAATCCTAGCACTCTAGGAGGCCGAGGTGGATGAATCACCTGTGCTCATGAGTTGAGACCAGCCTAAGCAAGAGTGAGATCCTGTCTCTAAAAAAAAAAAAAAAAAAAAAGAAAGTAGGGCATTGTGGCGGGCACCCATAGTCCTAGCTACTTGGGAGGCTGAGGCAAGAGGATCACTTGAGCCCAAGAGTTTGAGGTTGCTGTGAGCTATGATACCAGAGCACTCTACCCAGGGTGACAAAGTGAGACTCTGTCTCAAAAAATAAAATAAAATAAAATAAAAAGAAAGAAAGGAAAAACTATATTAAAATTGTAATACTTGATATATGCTAATAACAAAAGATAAGTTATTTTAAGTCCTGTTGAGTACTTCTTGTAATTGCAAAAGTTAAACATGACTCAAATATTACAAATTTAGTACAGGTTTTTTCTTTCCTAAAGTATATATACATTTTTTTGGTATCCTCTGTGTTTGTAAAGGTGAAATTATGTCAACAATAACACAAAAGATGGTTAGAAAGAATTGAAAGTAAATTGTTGCAAATTTTTTCACCTTATGTGAAGGAATATAACATTATTTGAGGTAGACTATGACCGATTAAAGATGTATATTTTTAAACCCTGGGAAAATCCTTAAAAATTAAAAGATAGGTATAACTGATCAGTCAATAGCGGAGTTAAAATAGAATTTTTAAGAAATAATCCAAATGAAGGCCAAAAAAGGGAAAGTGGGACAAACAGCAAAATACTATTAAGATGGTAGGTTTAAATCTAACTATATAACAATTAAATGTAGATAGCCTGAACATACCAATCAAAAGATTGTCAGATTAGGGCAGTGCTTGTGGCTCAAAGGAGTAGGGCCCCAGCCCCATATGCTGGAGGCGGTGGGTTCAAACCCAGCCCCAGCAAAAAACTGCAAAAAAAAAAAAAAAAAAAAAAAGATTGTCAGATTGGATAAAAAAGCAGGACTCAATCAGGTGTCATCTACAAGAAATTCACTTTAAATGTAAAGATATAGGTAGCTTAAAAGCAAAAGAATGGCAAAGCATATACCATTGTTGTGCCCGAAATTCTCCCAAATAGCCCAGTAGCCCCCAGCAAGCTGTCTGAGGCAGACTCCGATGTAAAAAGCAAGAGGTGAGCTTTATTTAGCAGGCCTGGGAGCCCAGGCCTGGACTCTCCTGGTAGGCACACCGAGGAAGAGCCTTGAACCCAGGGTCCGGCAAGTTTTTATGAGGTACAGAAAGCAAGAAGGGTGAAGGAGGGTGGGATACATTTTTGATTAGTGGTCGGGGGTATGGGGAAGTATGGGTGATTGGTGGTCAGAGTACGGGGAGGCTCTTGATTGCCACAGGACACGAGGGGTGGGGGATTTCCTAACTGAGCATGAAGGGTGAGGGGTGGGGGTCTGGGGTGGTATGAGGCAAGAGGGGTGTGGGGTGTAGTTTTGATTGGTTGATTAGGAGGCTTGATTTCGGGGAAAGGCCTGAGTTTAGGGGAAGCAGATCTAAGATGGCAGCGGGGAGGTAGGAAAGGGGAAGTTCTATAGTCTAACAAAAAAATGGCACTGAAAGCTGAAAATCTGGGTCTCACAGTAGTTGTAGCTCTCTATGGAAGTTTTCAGTTCAGTCATTGTATTGTTTAGCTCTAGAATTTCAATTTTGTTATTTAAAAACAAAGATTCTTTTCTTGAGCCTCATTTTATTTATGTGTTGCTTTTCTGATATTGTTTAATTGTCTGCCTATATTCTCTCATAGCTCATGAAGTTCTTTAAGATGATTACTTCAAATTCTTTATCAGGAAGTTTTTATATCACCAATTTCTTTATATTAGGTTACAAGTGCTTTACTTTCTTTCTTTGGTGGCTTTATGTTTTCCTGATTGTAATCTTTGTGGCTATGTGTTGGTGTCTGAATATTCAAAAAGTGGGCACATATTACAGTCTTTACATACTGTCTTAGGCAGGCAAAACCTTTCACCACTCATCCCATTCAGAGATTCTGGAAAGGCCATCTTGAATTATTGGTTGCATGTTCCTGGAGTACTTGAGCAAGCCACAGACTTGTTATCCTTTTTTCTG